>JAPMOR010005925.1:959319-1050009 GCA_026543865.1 Argiope aurantia
TATTATGTATGCATGTATGTATTATTATGTAAAATGTATATATTATGAAATATAAGAGGAAGTAAAAAATCTTATTTCGAAATTAATGATAAAAAAATTTTTTTAAATCTTAATTTTAAAATTAGCAAATGCCAGCTATTCAATATTTTGATGGATGAATTTGAATTTCATAACATTCAAAATGCAACTGTAGTGAGCATGACTCTTAAAATGCTTTCTTGGAACTACACCAAACCTAACATTAAAAGCATCGTAACATTGTAAATTAAACTAGAAGAATCTATTAAAAGTAAAGAAAAAACTGAATAGAAATGAAATCGATATCATTAAAGATAATTTTTTGAGTTTTAAGATATTGTAAAAAAACTGTTTTGGGAAATTAATAGTTTTGGAAGTCATTTATTTTTAATACGAAAATTATTGCGAGTATCCATAATGATAGTTACGCCTTTTTCATTCTCGATTATTAAACTTTCCGATTCAAGTTTATTTCTTAAATTTGTTCACATCTTGAAACTGAATGAAATGCTTGATATCGGCGAGCATCTTTTATAATATAATTATTTTGTTTAATTAGCGAAATGTTGAATTTAAGTGCAGCTGCAAAAGGCTGAATAAAGTAGTCCGCTGAAACTTTCGTACATCGATATGTTTAAAATTCATTGCTGTCATTCCTTAATGAGTAGCGAGAGCGATTTCTGTGCCGCATACGTTACTGTTTGATGTATAGAGATAATTTATAATGAAATCTGCGTCTTTCAAGTCTGCATTAAGCCAAGTAAACAAAGAACTTATCCATGTATTATGGAAATCAACATTCATAAACCAAACGCAATAGCAGTGGCAAATGTGCGGTTTAAAAGAGAGATCACGTGATCACACTTACAATGTCGTAAAATACTATTTCTAAATAACGAGATTTTTTTTAAAATACGTATAAGAAAAATACTTATATAGATTGGTAAAATGCTAACATTGCTATATATTAAATATCTGTGTATTTAAGACCTCATTAGTGATTCCATGATAATCCTCAAGATTTAAAGTTCAAAATTGACATTATAACTCTCCATTATGTATAATAAATATATATGCACTATGTAAAAGTTGTCAAAGTATAATTTTTTTCTAGAGATAACTCGCTACATCTGACCACCCACAAGATTTCATTTCTTGAAATGCTTTTCAAGCAAAGAGCAAGTATTTCTGCGCTGGCTGTGATGATGGGTATTTGGCAAGTAATTTTATTAGTTGGCGAAACATCCACTAGTTTAACCGACAAAACTCTACAGTAGGCTGAAGTCTAATCAATGAATGCGATTAAAGAAGGATTAAAGAAGATTTTGCAAGAGCATTTTATCTCAATTTTGGATTTACGACAGTGGTTTTTTGGAGCGAGTTGAAATGTTATAGTCAAAGGATTGAATTTATGGGCTTGTCTAAAAAATGTGTGGAATGAGAGTAAGGCAAGTGATAAATCATAACAATACTCTTATCAGATCTCAAAATGAAATCAAGCAGGATGTTTGTAATTGTTTACAAATAAGCGGGAGGAGATGCTACTAATGCAAATCCAACATAACCAACGGTAGTTTCAGCCAATACCAAGTAAATTAGATTTTGCTGCAAGAAAAATAACAGATAAGAATTACTAAGAACTTCTTATAACATTCCCCTGTTTTCTCTGGATAGTATTCCCAACGATAATTGCTTGAATATATGCCAAGATTCTTTTTTTTTTCTAACTTTGCACAATGGGTAAATGGATGCTAAATGTATTGGCGTTAGAGTTAGGATTTTCAAATAGCAAATATTTTCTTAAAACAAAAATTTTAGATATGAAATCACATTCGTTTGAATAAAAACACATAAATATATATCAGTTAAAATTACAATTATATAATATAATCTCATCAATTATTAACAGAATTAGAAGGGGGGAACCATCAAGATAGCCTCAGAAAAACAAAACAGTCACACGACAACAAATGTAAATTTATGTGGCTCAAATAACATACACATCTATAAATTTTGTTCCATTTAAAAACGCAAATATATATCAGTTAAACTCACAAGTATATAATATAATCTCATTAATTATTAACAGAATTAGAAGGGGGGGCAAACCATCAAGATAGCCTCAGAAAAACAAAACAGTCAAACTACAACAAACGTAAATTTATGCGGCTCAAACAACATACACATCTATAAATTTTGTTCCATTTAATAGCAAAAATTAGCATACATTAATTTTTCTAAGATTTTACAAAATATTAAGAAATTTTCAGATTGTGAAGATCGAAAACAAATGAAGTAAATTGAATGACTAAGTTTCACATATTTCAAATCCCTGGTTTTAATAAAAAAATTAAACGTTCCACGTTGAATCAAATCGAGGTAGAAAATCCAAATTATTTTAATACAATACTTCTGTTTAAATATGCATTCCAAAATAGAAACAAAACTATTGGATTTAAGTTGTATCTTTAACCGCTATATTTTTGATGATAAAGAAAAAAAATATACCTGAACAATAAGATATAAATAATCCAATCTTTTTTTAATAAAATTACTTTCTTTTAATTATAAAGAATTTAAAATAAATGTTTATGTCGATTCTAGACAATGAAACAAGACTTCACCACCACAGAGAAATAAAAGGTATAAATTTATCTCATTAATTTTAGAATCCCCCTCCCATCCTCTGAAGATAATGAAAAGCATTTTTTAATAAATTTAGAACTGGTATAATGCAGAATATCCAGATCTCATGGGACGTTTAGTTCATAAAAAGATAATTAATCTCATCCGTCATAAGTTTTTAATGTCTATCGATGTCAGCATAAAATTGCTTTGTTAATTTTTCTTTTGGGAATAAGATATGAGATCCTATTTCATTTCAGCGTAATGAAATAAAGTAAAAAATCTAGTGTGAAATTTTTTTGAATAATTAAATTATTCAAAAACATTAAATTATTCAATTACAAATTAATTGAAAAAGGACAAAAAAAAACATGACGCATAAGAAAATAATGAAAATAATGAGAAAATAATGAAAATAATGAATAAATGAAATATATATCTCCAGTTTTAATTCTATTTTCGTTATTGTGGATCGTCTTTAGAGGTAGAAAATATAACCTAAACATGAACCTGAGTGTATACCTTTATGTTATACCAACCTGCGAATTTTACTACGAGTAAAAACAAATAAGAGCTTTATGCCCAAATACATGAGAAATTTTAAGTGAAAACCAATTCCAGTTCTAAAATAACCAGGTTTTGAAACTGAAACTGCGATTAACAAGCCAAATCAACCCGGTTTCATTGATGACGGATTTTTCATTATATATAATAACTCAAAAGAATGATAAAGATTTTAAAATATTAGAGAATAACTCAGTAAAAATTACAATAAAAAATCACTTTTAGATCTAAGTTTAGAAAGAGTTAAAAATTGAAACAATTACACTTCCTTACATACAAGTTTTTACAACAAAATGAAGTTGGTACTAAAAATAAAAAATAAAAGTGAATGTAAAAAAATTCAAATATACAAGTTTAAGTGATTTTCAACACCTATTATAAGAAATTCATAAATCAATTTACCTACTTGAAATATCGAAATGAAAGGCAGATCCTGCTTCATGAGATATATTCCTAAAAATATAAAATATAAAATTAACAGCATCACTATTATAGGAAAAAATTTTTAATTCTTAGTAAGATTTTAATTTTATCCCAAAAGTTTCCCCAAGAGTTATTGCATGATTTATGATTTTTGAGTATACATGTAAGGTAGGATCTGTTTCGTGAGATAAAAATAAAAATATATATAAAACTAAGAGCATCACTATAATAGGAAATTAAATATTTAATTTTTAGATATATTTTAATTTTAAAACTTTTCCAAGTGTTATTTTATGATTTTCAAGCATACCTCGTGCGCATTGTTTGCCAATTTATTAAATTATCACCAGACATTATTAGAACAGTATTACGCAAATTAGGCAATTAAGCGAAAACATTTTTTCTTAATTCTGCTAAAAAAATTTAACCCATCCACGAATAGATTTAAGTCTTATCAAAGCAAGTCATACGTAGCAACTGAAATATTAAGTAACGACAATTCAAATTGAAGGATCTTTCTTTTCCTATTCATCAGATGAGAAAGGGTTGATTTATTATGGTGTATAAGGAGGGCAAGATATCAAATGATTAATCACCAATGATTTTAATGGAAAACGTTGAAGGTGAACAGCATCAGAAGGAAAACACCACTCTTAGGAAATGTAAAATTTCACTAAATTACTAGATAAGGTTAAAGTTTCACAAACTTGTTCTCTAATGTGAAATTAAAACGAATGTGTATCAACTCGTTGGAAAGCTGAGTTAGATTTAAAAGAGCGGAGTAATTGAGGAAATGCGATGCCACGAAGAGATGAGTGCCAAGCGAAATGAGTTTCTCTAGACAAATAAGAGTGTTTTATTCACAGTAAGGAAGGAATTATCCACAGCGCAGGTTTGGTCGACAGATTGTTACTTTACTCTCTACAGATTGTTACTTTACTCTTCTAAATAATCATGGTTTAGTTTTTCATTTTATGCATGAATTAAATGTACCGCTAATGTAATAATTAAATGTCATCATGTTTTATAGCAAAAACAAAACTCGATAGAAAATATGACAAGGAAGCTTTAAAAATAAAAAAAGGGGACATGATATTAATACCAAAAGAGAAATATTGCTTCCGAATGCGAAACTTTTAAGAGTTCCTTTTGTGCAATCTTGAAACATAATTGATTCAGCTAAAACATAAATTAAACAAGAATTAAGACATTCATAATCTGAAGAAAAAAACCTTTTAATTCTTGATTTCTTCATAATGATAATTCTGACATGGAATGCATGTCCACATATTGAAAAGATACAGACGTTTAAGAATAAATACTCATTTTCGTCAATAATTGTTAGGATTTGCCGAAATGATCTATGGTAAAAATAAAATTTGGTATATTGTCTTTTATAGATTTTTTTTCAAACTTTATAGAATTCTTTCAAATCAGTCTGGTGTCCGAATAGAAATGTACACGATAATTGCAAAACGAAAAGAATTAGATGGGTAATATTTTTTTATACAGGTATAACATCTGAAGTGTACATATCTGTGTCAAATTTTGAAACAAATTAGTTAAAGGACTGATTGTCTATTTGTAAATTTGCATGTAAACGAAAGGAAGGATGCATAGACCCATACAGCTAATTAAAGGAAATGTTAGGAAAATTAGAAATTAAAAGAAGGATTAGATCAGAATAATACAGGGGGAAAATAAAGGCAAGGTAAAAATTCGATAGAAATATAAGGATGTCCATATTCGGGTTATTTTTCCTATACAAACGAAGCGCATGCTGAAATGATCTATGGTAAAAATAAAATTTGGCATATTGTCTTTTATAGATTTTTTTCAAACTTTATAGAATTCTTTCAAATCAGTCTGGTGTCTGAATAGATATGTTCACGATAATTGCAAAAAGATGGGTAATATTTTTTATACAGGTCTAACATCTGAAGTGTATATGTAAATGCATATAAATGTATATATGTATGTAAATGTATATATCTAAACATTCGTAATTTTCCCAGCCTTGCCCAAGGTCCACAATTTTATGGGTCGGGGGGGGGGGGGGGGAACAACTTTATTAATAAATATTCAAGAATATTTCAAAGACACCACTCGCACTACAATCTTCATAGCTCTTACATATTTATAAAATCATTTGGTAACTTTTCAAAATTCGTGAAGATTATGAGGACTATTCCCTGTTTATTAGGATGTCTAACTATAATTGCAGCAATATTTGTAATGGAAGTGATATCAACAGATTATATATCATGGGAAATATACATTCTTGAATCAGTCTATAATCTTTAATTTTGAGAGCCAGTCCATATATTTGTAATCATATATTTTTCTAGGACTTATTTATTTAAAAATAATGAATCTTCAAATTTTAGCACTTAAAAGTATGTATTTTATTTTTATCAATATACTAAATATCTAACATTTGAGTTAGAAAGTTATAAATAATTTTTAAAATGGTCTAATAATCTGAGGTATTAACTTCTCTCAATCTTTCTACAATTATTTTCACTTTTTGACTGTACATTTTTCAAATGAATTCTAAAATTCAATCAGACGTGGTTTCCTAATCTGGAATTCAAAATTCCTGTTATACAGGCTTTGTGAGGATACTAATACTCTCTGGCATTTACCTGCGCTAAAATTATTAATAGTTCAACAGACAATTGGATATAGGATTAAAGTCGAGTTGAAAACATTTCCACTGTATTTCGATTTTGAAGCAGACTTCATCTTGCATCCAAACAATTCCGATGGAGGATATAAAAAGAGTTTGGCATATAAATCGATTTAAAATCGAAGAGATATCTAATACAGCATAGAACTCTTCTATATGTTCCAAATAAGAGCAAAATAATCTTCAAAACAGCTATTTAAGAATACCTCCTAATGCGTTTCTCCACTGAGGACAATGAAATACAAAGGAAGAAAAACTTTTCAATTCTAAAGCCCCGGGATGGAAAAGAAGCACAAGGACAATAAAGTCTATAAAAACTTTCATAACTTGAGGAGAATTTTTTTTTTCCGTTGTGGAAGTTGCCTTAACTTGGAGTTGAAAAGAAAACATCCTTTCAGTAGAAGAATAGAAAGGAAGATAAATCGAAATATTTTCTTAAAGCCAGTGAAATGCAATACTGCGATATAGGATCATTTCTGTGTCCAAAACCATCCACTTTGAAAATCGATAAGAAAAGTTGACTTTGAAAGTATATAGTGTCCTGCAGGACTTTTTATAAGAAATTGATAATTTTCTTTTAATTTTAATCTTTTAATCTTTTTAATTTTATTTTTAGAAATACAAATTTAAAATATCGATTAAATGTAAGTAATTGTAAGACATTCGAAACAATTCAAATACGAAATCATATGTATGTTTATGGATAACATCAAACCGAAATACAAAATATCCGTAATGGATTTTTGGATTTAGTTTAAATTAAAGACAACCAAGAACGATAAATTTGAATTAATTATTTAGAGAACATTTAATTCTTAAATACTTTGGCAAGAAACTGACTTTTAAAAAACTGAGGGCAAAGAAAACAGAAAATTGGCTTCTACAAACACAAACATTGACAGAAAATTGACTGCAGCAATCTCAATAATAATATGCTTAAAAATATGCAAGCATTAAAAACACAGATTGCAACATATACTAGATTATTAAAAATTCTTAATCGTGACTTGCTCTAAAGAGAATATAGAATTAAATTTTCCATTTTTATCGAACGCTTCTTTTATAACAAAATACAGTAAAAATGGTATTAGAAAAGATCGTTTAAGTGTAAATTACTAGCTTTTTATGCATAGAATGGCGTTGAGAAATGGTAACTTAATCTCAAATTTAATACCTCTTTAAGATGTTTTGAAAGAAAAGCAACTTAAACTATCCAACATTTTAATGTAATCAAATATAATTTATTCAGCTAATTTTAGCTAGCAAAAACGAGACGGATTCACATTTTATAAAATAACACATTTTATTAAATATAATGAATGCAATGTAGGAAATTTACTTTATTTGCGTCGTTCCGGTAACATTCCAACCTTTTTTTTTAAGTTTAGTAATATATAAAACTGATATAATAAGGATAATAAGCTTATAAATAATATATTATAATGAAGTAATTAGTATTTTAAAGCAGTGTCACATATTATGGTAAGATTAGCCTTTAATTAGACAGGACGACACAGAAATATTTAATTTTAATCGCTTTAAATTTTGTTATTTCTTAGGTGAGAACTACGCGTTTCGTTTGTAAACCTTATTGTTTGTGGTTACTTTCTACTGAACTGAATTTTCTAAATAATTTTAAATATTTTAATAAATAAAAATATTTTCTTTTTATAAAATAGACTGAACATTTAATAATATTTTATCTTTGGATGTTAAGAATTTAACTTCTTTAATTGTTAGAGTATACTTTTGTATATTATTTTGCAATAAAATATAATTCAATACAAAATATTTATAAATAAATTATTTCTGAATTTTTTCACGTAGGTATTCATTGAAAGTGTTATTTGAAAAGATTTCTGTCAAGTTAGATTTATTAAATAATTAATATAATTATTTAACAAATTGTATTTCTTTCGTTTACAAAAAATAGTTTATGCACAGATGCTCCAACATGCAATATGTTAGTGATTTCAATTACTTATTTTAAAATAATTCCTGACGTTCCTGATATTTTCTTATAAATATATTAATATAGTTGCACAAAACTTCTATTAAAAAATACATGATGTTTATTAATTGTTTATTGAAAAAACATGAGTAAATTGAAAAATAATTTATGAACTACGAGGAAATTAATTTTATTTATATAACTTTAGATCAAAGAATTTTCAAGTATTCTCAGTTTTATGAATTGCAACAGAAAAGACTTTTTGATTGCAATCAAAAACATACCATGCAATAGAAAGGCAAGGTGTGTCCCCTGGTTATGGAAAAAGAAATTTCCTAAAACAGTTTAGAGGCCATTCAATCCATAATTGAATAAATTTCAATCAGAGGAAGAAAAATCAAAAGATGGTCTAAAGAGTCCCCGAGAAACCGGACATTTTGCATCACGGATGAGAGCCTTCATTTCCTCAAGATCGTTAGATTGATGGATATGGATAACTTTCGCGTTTTCTACATTCTCCTTATATCACACCAGTTAATTTCTTTTTCTGGAGATAAATATAGATTAGAATTTATGACATAAACGACCGCGACAAAGATGAACGAAGAAATCGAGTAGCCATAGAATCCACAAATAACTAGCAACATCTGAAAGAAAATGGAAAAAAAAGACTTCATATTGTCCAAGCAACTTTTTAGCTTCTAAATTAAATTAAGAATGTATCTTAATATGATTTATTTATAAAAAAATCTTTATAAAGTATATAATTAATAGATACCATGTGCAAGTATGATAACACTAGACATAGTATGATAACACTAAGCCGAAGTTTAATGCAAGTACTTGTTAATGACGAAATAGTTTTCAATTGGTACTCGCAACTGACACAAATCTATGATGATTTTTTATAAGACCAAAAGTAAGTTAAATTTTTTTTATTTTATTAATTAAATAAATTAAGCATCTGGTAACGAACATATATCAACGTTTATTAGAAGCCTAATTACATTGCATATTGTTAAAATCGAAAATATGTGTAAATTGTAGTAATCGATTATGATAAAGTCTCTTCTAATTAATATTAATTAATATGCCTCGAATAAAAATCTGTTAGTCCTTGACAACCTCTTATGTTAATAAATTGTGTCGGAATTCAATATGACTATATGTAAAAAATAAATATCGATAGTTGTTTGTTTTTATTATTTTTCAAGTACGACACTGATTTATGGTAATTATTAATTAAACATATATTAATCAGAGTATTAATAAAGACTTTTTTTAAGAATAATTAATTTAACAATGTAAATTATTCCCATTATATTATTTTAATGATTATTTAAGTTCTCAACTCAAAATATGCAATTTGACACATTGTATGTCGTTTATTGAAAAAATAAATATATTAATTATCGTCGTTTTGATGTTCTGTGGAATTAGAATTCTATAAAGTTCATTACATAGAATAGTGAATTCATATTTATGAAAATTCCTGTTTTGTATGAATTAAAATTGGAAAATAATTTAATTCTGCAGAAATTCTGGAAGTATTAAAGATTAGAAAATTTTATAAATCTGAAAGGTCCAATAATAAAAAGTGAAATTATCACTGATTTTATTAATTTTTTTATACTAACTTCTGTTTTATATTTAGTTTTTTTCCCCCAAATTCTTTCTATACTGAGAGCAAAGTTTTCATATTATAAATAAGAATTAAACTGTTGCACTCAGAAAAGTAATTCGATGCAAACTTATTAACCTAATACAGGGGCTTGTTCATTGTTCCGAAAAATATATATAATTGTTTCAAGTTTAATTTCCCCGAAAAGTTAATTTCCATCTTTTTACCATTCTGTAGGTATTTTTTAACAATCTAAATAGAAAAATAAATAAATGATGAATAGTTTTGAATGATGAATGAATAGTCTTGACTATGAGTCACCTCTTGAGTGATAAGGGTTAACACTAAACATACCAACACTTAATACATGCCTATTTCTACTATAGCCGATCAAATGATCGGACTTTGTTTCCTGATTGAATGCATGAAATATGAATGTCAGAAAGGGAATAAACAAATTAACTTTATTGCATATAAACAGAATTGTATAGTATTAATTTCTATGTATTACAAACACAAAGAATTTTTAATTCATTACTTATCGCATTTTTTACATATACAGGGTATTTCCATTGTACATTTTCTGTAAACGTATTTTTCTCATTTAGAACACATTTTGATGGTTTTATTTTCGTTACAATATTCTATTTGACATGTCTTAATCTGTAATAGATTTAGGTATCGATCGTTTTGTATTAGCTTTTTCTTTTAGTCATTCTCGAAAATCGGCGGCAAGTTCTACTGCCAACGGAAGTAAAAAAAATCTCGTCTCGAGATATTTTCGTCTGTCATTTCCTTGTACAAAATCCAGGCATTTATGTCAGCTAAATCAATGTGCAATTAACTGAATATAATATGTTGAATCCACATTACATCATAATTTCTGATCCGATAACCTTATAAAATAATAAATTGCTCATAACAGGTCATATTCAAATGACTGGTTATGGTAGATAACGGTATACGACAAGTATTACACAAAATAAACAAAAAAATTTATAAATAATAGAATATTAACTATATATAATTCTTAGAAAAAGTCATGAAATCAAATGTTCAAAAGCAATAAGATGATATGCGTAATTTCGATGCAAAAGTTTATAATCAGTCATTTGACCGGTTATGGCATGTTTAGTGTTAAACTAACATCTATTTTCCGTAACTATTGATCAGATATAAGCAGCGATATAGGCTATAAAGTAATACGACTATTTAAAATTAATTTGAGGATTATAATTAACATTTAAACTATTTTAAGATTGATAATAAGGTAAAATCATCTTATAATAGATCTCAATTTAATAAATCACCCAAACTAATGAAATTTAAATAATCGATAAAACTTTAATACTTACTATCCTATATATATTTATACTTTAATACGTAATATAAACTATATTTTCCCCAAATACGTACGGCAGGAAAAATCAATAAAATAATCCTAAATATAAATAAAAACTACTTTTTAATGGCAAATATATTCTTTTTAAGCAGAGAAAACTCGATTGAATGTCCAGACCTTTTGAGAAAAAAACTTAAATGTTCTTAGGTTCCAATTCGAAATGACACTTGGCATTTTGCTTAAAATACTTTATTACCACCCCATTTCTTAAACACAACAAGATCGGCTTTATAATAGTATTTCTAATTTTGAACTATATTTGGATAAGGAGATCGAAAAATACCACACAACAGGAAGATATCAAACAACGACCTATTTACTGATGAAATGCTTGACTATATTATCACTAACTTTAAACGGTTATAATATGAAAATAAAATAATAATAATTGTAGCTCAATCACAATATATTTACTAATCAAAAGATCAACAATCATAAGATAACATGAAACATCAATCAACAAAGTACAAATATTAATCTATCATTGCACCGCTAAGTTGGAAAACTTAACTCCAAATTTAACGGGAAAAGAGCAAAAATGATAACATAATGAGATCCAATAATTCGTAAATCATAATCAAAGTTATCACTCAACTGAAAAATGCTGAAATGAAAGGCAGTATTTACAGTATGACTCATAAATCATCCGTAAATCACAGTCAAAGATATCATCAAACAACGCAGGTGGAAATTTCTTAAACTCCATGGATATAAGTGAACAAGGTTTAGAGAGGTTTCGGATTCATAAACAAATGAATATTTTGGAAATATTCATTCATTCAGACACTGATAAGAAGTTAAGAAACCACTTCTTTTAGAAGTATATCAAGTTCAAAAGGAAATGCTCGTTTTCAGAAGAAGGTAAGATTCGACATACATATAGAAATGAATTAAAGAAGTATTGAAAATACATCATACAAGCAAGATTCTCATATTTCCAACAAAAATGGGAAAAGAGCAACAATAATATCGTAACGGGATTCAACAATTCGTAAATCATAATCAAAGCTTTCACTCAATTCAATTACTAAAAACTGAAGAACCGAAAGGCAATATTTATAATATGACACATAAATCTGTAAATCACAATCAAAGATATCATCTAACCAAGCTGGTGGAAATTTCTTCAGACTCAACTCAATGGATATAACTGAACAAAGTTTTGAGAGGTCTCGGATTCATAAGATAAACAAATAAGCATTTTTGAAATACGTATTCATTCAGACACTGATGAGAAGATAAGAAACCACGGCTATTAGAAGTATGTATCAAATTCAAAAAGAAATGTTCGTTTTTAGAAGGAAATATTTGACATATATAGAGAAAAACATTAAGAAGCATTGAAAATGCATCTTACAAGCAAGACTCATATTTCCAACAAAACGCTTGACATTAAGATTTCATCAGTTATCATATATTCACAGTGGAAATGAATAGCTATAAAATATTTGATCGTTTATCAATAACCTAAATTTTACAGCTAAATAAATACATACATACATATAAAAAAGATTGGGATAACTATTTATAAAACTAACTTCCATTACCTAGTAAGAGCTGCATTATCCAAATAGTAGCTCCAAATATAAGATTATAAATAAAAGGCATAAAATGTGGGAGCAATTTTGATGAAGTCTATTAATAGAAGTATGGGAAATTTCAAGACGGCCAACACTGAAAAATATATTTTTGCTGCTCTTCAAATTTGCCTGGGAGTCCGAAAGAAAGGTACCATAAAATGTAAGGGAAATATTTTATGGTATACTATTAATATCTCTTACGTTAGTTTTTACGACTTCGTGTAATATGCAAAAGAGACGGTAATACCTATAACATAAGTTGAACCATAAATTCCGGAATCATAGTCACAGCTATCCTCGAATGGCTAGTTTTGGTTTTTGTATATCATGTATCATGCAAATATTAGTTAATGGCACAATAAAAGAAAAATTAAATATTAGCAAGAAGCTATAAATAAGTAATAAAAAGTTTTGCAAAACTAACAATGTATAAATGTCTAAAAATTTATATCATTATTTTTATAATGAAAAGTGAAACTAAAATACAATGAGATTGAAAATTTTTCACAATATTAGTTTAATTTTAACATGAGTTAAAACTAAATGTATTAAATCAAAATTCATACCGAATACGCTTAAACCACATGCTGCAATTACACTATAAATAGTCAGTCATATTCATACATATCTAATAACCGCAAAAGCCCATATGTGAAAAAAATTAATGTACATCTAATAACTTCAGATCATATACATTTTATAATGCACAATAAATATAACTGCATTTATCTTAAGTTATTTCTAATTTTTTTGTTACTTATATGAAACGACTTAATAATAAGAATGTATTAAATCAAAAATACATCTCAATAACGAATTTTGAAAATTAAATAGTTTGAGTACAGGACAGTCTTCAAAATTTAGACAAGAGCAAAAAAATAAATTGCATTTTTAAAGCATGCGAAAAAAAAAGCGTGTTTCATTTATATTACTTATTTTTAATCTTGTATCTTATAGCTTATATTTTAAAAGAAATGAGCAAACATTTATAATACAAGTTAACAAACTGATCGCCAATAGAAACAAATTCATTAATTTCAATTGAAATCTTGTCAATTTAATATTTTTTAAATGAAAATTATAATCAAAAGTGGCATACCGTCAAGTTAACACAGAAGTTAAGCTTATTCTAAAACGCCATCATATAGTGTAAACAGCATAAGTCCACAATCACATTTCGTTTCAAAAGCACAAATAAAGCTATTGAATGAATGACAAAAAATGCTTGGCCCTAAGCTCAAAAATACCCCAAAATTTCCAGTACAAAATATTTCACAAAAATAAGGAAGAACGCAAATCTTAAAAGATATAGAAAGTGTATATTCAATGCATTTTTAGCGTTTTTTATAATCCTTATATAGGCTTTGCAGCGCTGAAATATTACTCAATAGAAAACGCAATAAAAAGTCGTGATCCACATTTTCATTCATGTAAAGGCTTAAGAAGTTTAAAAAAATAATGCCAAAAAAAATAAGTAAAATTTAGTGGTTCAGTCCTATTTGTCGTAAAATTTAGTGGTTCAGTCCTATTTGTCGATTGTCTGTCAAGTTGACAAGAGAAAGTAATTGCAATTTCAAAGAGATGTGAAACAGCTGAGAAGTTTGGAAACTATTTACTCGTTCTATGAATTTCATTGGTTTTATTTCATTTCATTGGAAAATATATATTGTATTTTTACAAACTTTTAAACCAAGAAAATCAACGAAGTTAATTTTCGAAAATAGTTAAAATAATAAACCAATCGAATCACAAACTATTTCAATTTTTGATATAGGTTTTCTCATAATCCCAACTTAATGATAATATAAAATTAATTCTACTTTATTTAAGTCAAATTAGTTCAGCTTAATTAATCTCTATTTAATACTTACTTGATAAGAATAATTTAGTTTAAATGGTTTTTCTTTATTATTAATCTCAGGATCTTTTAAGGTCCTTGTTTGTTAGATACAATTATTATGTTATTGCAAAAGCAAAATTCCTTTTGCAATTATTTTTCTCTTCAAATGGGTAAAGTGCTCGAGTTCTAAAATTTAATTGATACATCGTATTTGACAATTTATTATTCGCAATTATTTTGGCATCCTATTTGGCAATAACTAATTCGATTACGGTCACTACATGTTGGCAAGAACACATTTAGAAAAAAATGAAGTAAGTCCAGGCTGTTAAGGTTCGAAGACGCATTGAAGCTAAATTATTTAAGAGATTGTCATATTTATAAAATATTTTTCATTTTATTGAATGTGATTTAATATTCCTTAAAAGTCAATTTTTCTTTATGTTATATGATTTTTTTTTAATTTAAGAAAACGTAATTTGCCCAGTTTATTCCACAAGTAGAGTAAGACAGTGTGCAGAAGTTAATTTTATGGGAAAAAAGAAAAAAAATTAGTTTTTGATAAAAATTAGCATATATTCATATTTTATATAATTCAAGAATATTATTTGCGAAATTTATCCGTTAAATCTTCCAGGCTGTTATCTTCCTCCTCTTCATTGTGGTTTTCATGGGTCCATCCTTCTCCTTTCTTTGAATAAATCATCATTTCAGAAAAGTCAGGAATATAGATTTTTGTAATACGATGTATTTTTACATTTCCACCAGTAAAATCAAACAGGATCTAAGGCTTTTTACTTTTCTCGAGATTCGAGATTCTTTCTTTTTACTATTCCGATTTTATGACCCTCCATGGGTTCGAAAAACACATGTTTGGAAAATGTTCGAACGTCCATCTATCGTCTGTCTGTGGTCAAGATAACTCAAAAACATTTTAAATAAATGATTGAAATTTGATATATAGCGTTTAAACCAAATTTGCAAGTTTCTATGAAATTCTGAGTAAAATCTGTCCAGAGGAAGTTCGTCTGTTCGAATATAAGTTAATACGATAATTACAAAACAAATAGTTAGATAAATAAGATTTGGTACACAAATTTAACATATATAATGTAAGACACCTGTCAAGGTTTCAGCCAAATTCGACAATGGGTGATTGTTTTTCGGTCTCTATACATTCAGAATCATATCAGCGAATAATTCGAAAACGCAGATTTCGAGACTTGAATGTATCAATTTTAGTATGGGATTTTGTGACTAAAAGTGCAGCTTTTGTGCAAAATCTTTGTACCAACTGGTTGGGTAAAACTTGTCTAAAGCATAAATTCGATTTTTGGATATTTTTAACGGAACACCAGAGATTAATCGCCAAAATTTCTCGCCAAGGATAACACAATAGATTCAGTAAAAATGCTAAATTCGCAACAAAAGTTAATATTTCATAACTTTTTGTTTCAAACAAAATGTTATGCGAAGCCTTCTCTGCCTTGAGAAGTTAATTAGAGTATGCGAGTATATTTTGAGGAGACCACTCACCGATTAAGAGACAGTTTTCCCATTAATTATTTGTAAGTTTTTCAATTGATGGTAATGTTATAAGAATTTCTTTACCGATTGAGATATCACAAAACAATTATCTCTTTCGTAATTACAATTTTTCACATTTCATCATTCGTTTTTTAACTCGCATTCTAATTCAGTTTTATATCGTGAATATGTTTATAAACAGTGTTTTTCTTTCGTTTTTATATAATTTGCTTCAGGTTTTGTGCTATCAGACTGAAGAGTTGATATACGGTAATGATTTTAATATTTAAGTGGAGACACTTAGGCTCGGTGACTTTTCTTCGTCAGTTCAAGTGGAATAAATGGGCAGGCAGCAACCAATATAAGCTGAGCATGAGTTTTAAATTAGAATACTGATTACACTAATAATGAGTGTCTGAGATAACTACATTTTATCCCATTAAAGTTGTCATTAAAAAAATTACAGGAGGCGAGAAGAATTCTTTAATTATTCAAACACAGAGAATATATTTTCAAATGCTGAAGATATGACCAAGTTCCTCTAGTCAAAATTTGCAATTCTAAACTTTCAGATTAACAGGGCCATTTGAAGACGGTTCTACAACTTAGCTTAGCATTCCAGCATTTCTCTGTATTTCAAGAACTGTTTAAAACATAGCTGAATTCTCTTCAGGAATTTTATTTGCTCTTGGAGTTGGGTTCTTATTTGAAAATAGGTTCTGTTAAATGTGATGTGTCAGTTCAAAATCTATTAGCTTAAACCTACTTATGCAGTTTGCATTCTTAAATCCTTTGCTGTATAACTTAAATCAAATCCTTTGCTATTATTTGAATACAGTTTTAAAATAATAGTCCGAAAAAATAAGTGTCTCTTATTTAGCTCAATTTTAAAATAAATTTCCGTCTTTCAATTGTTTGCTTTCTAAATTGAAATGCCGACATTTAATTTAATTACAAAATTCTTTTTATTAATAAAAAGTTTCTGCCAGAAATTGGAACTTTTATTTTAGAAAAAGTTTAGAGTTAATTCATTAAGAATTGTTTTCTATCCTGGCTGAGAGTTTTTTTTTTTTTTTGAATAAACAAAGATTAAAAGAAATGCAGTACTTTCGTCTCAATATTCATTTTTTTTTACACATTAGCCTTAATTTTTTTTCTTGTGGCGTTTAAAAAAACATAAAATGCTTGTACCATGGAAAAAAAAATAAATCTATGCAATAAGAACAATTTAAATTGAAAGCCCTAAGTAGAGTAATGAATAACGGAATTTCGCTATTTTTTTTTCCTCCTTAAATAGCACTTTTTAAAAGCTCGTCTTCAAAGTATAAAAATTAAATCTAAAAATAATTAAATATTGCTTGATCTTCACTTTGCATATAACTTCAATTTCAAGCTAAAACACTGGAGAAAGAAATTTGAACATTTTACATTTAGTAGAGTTTAGCTATGATTTGTTAAATAGTAACCTCTGTTTGCTTTCAGTGTTTATAAAATATGATAAAAATCACAGCTTAGCAAAAACAATTGATTTCTTCTCTCAGTTTTCATCACCTGATTTAATATTTTCTAATAACTTTCAAACGTATAAAAACAGCCAAAAATAGAAAAATATATATTGATGGTGCTTTAAATATTAAAAGGGAGATTAAATAAAAGTAGGTTAAAAATTTAATCACTAACAACTTATCTTTAACTAGTAATATTCTTTTAAAAATGTTGTTGCAATGGCATAGAAAAGATTTTATTTTCAGACTAAAATATACACTGAATGGCCAAATTATTATGACCACCATACAGTGTTGGACCACCTTTAGCCCGTAATACTACTCGCATTCTTCTTGGTATAGATTCTATGAGATGTTGATAGGTGGTAGAAGGAATTTGACTCCATATTCAATGAACCGCACTTTCCAGTTCCTTCAGATTGAATGGCACTGGATCCAGCTGTCTGATGCTCCGTTCAATGTCATCCCACAAATTATTAATTGGATTGTGATCTGGTGATTGTGCTTGCCAACGAAGGCAGGTAAAGTCAGTGTCATATTCTTCGAACTATCTGACGATAATATCGCAGTATGACAAGGAGCATTGTCTTACTGAAAGTATCCATCCCCGGCAGGATTCACCACTAACATAACAGGACGCACTTGATCTACGAGAACACTTAAATACACTTGGACATTCTAACGTTGTTCTATAGTAATCAATGGATTCATGCAATGCCAAGGAAATATCCCCCAAACTATAATATTGCCTCCATCAGCTTGAAGTGTTGTGGCAATGTAATTGGGGTCCATGCCTTCGTGCTGTTTTCACAATATCGGAACCCTGCCATTTGCATGGTGTAATTGAAAATGCGATTCATCAGACCTCATGACCCTTTTTCAGTCACCTACTGTCCAATCCTTATGAGCCTTTGCAAACTGGAGACGTCTGCTCTTGTTGAAGGCTGACAGTAGAGGCTTTCGAACAGTTCATCGGCTCCCATAGCCTATAAGGTGTAATGTGTGCCGAACAATTTTTCCAGAGACGTTCACAGTTGCTCCTTCATTAAGATCCCCCACTATTTGACGTATTGATGATCTTCTGCTGGAGTGGGCAATTCTGGCAAGTATCCTTTCAGTTCGAGCATTCAGTAGCTTGTGACGACCGTAAGCTTGACGTTAAGACCCAGTTTTCTGCTTGGTAGTCCACTCTCTGTACACATTAATAACTGCTGCTCTCGAACACTTCACAAGATCAGCCGTTTTGCTGATACTGGTTCCGACGCTTCGAGCTCCTTCAATCATCCTGCATTCAAACTCAGGTTAAGTCACGTTTTTTGCCCATATCTCCGCGTGTAACCCAGTGCAATTGATGGCTTACTTGCCTTGTATTCCCTTTTTGTAGCTATCTCGCCCACTAGAGGCAACACTGTGTCGCAATAGCTCTTTTCGCATAAAACTATGTGGTGGTCATAATAATTTGGCCACTCAGTGTATATGTCTTAATAAAAAAATCGAAATAACTGATAAATCTATTTTTACATTAGAAATGCACATATCTGTAATAAGTATGTTTGAGTAAAAACTTTATTCAAATATTATTTTTATCTGAAAATTATTTTCTATAAATTCATTATTAATTAAGTTGGTATAATTTTTTTTTGTTTCCATTTCTCTTAAAATGTTATCGGCACCCTCAGGAAAGAGCTAAATTTAGACATTCACCTACAAGGGGAGGTCTCGAGGGGGAAAATTGAGTTCGGGATGCGATTTAGTATGATGATATTATGACTTTAGGATGTTCATTCAATAAAATATTAAGGCACATAAGTATCATATTAATGAAACCATCTTTAAATTGTTAATTTTAGTAACTTTAAATATTTAAAAAATGCATTCATATTTATAATTATTATTATTCTGAATATTAAATTATAATATCAGAATTGGGAGAAAATATTTATTTTTTTCATGAAAAATAAACATATTAATTAAAACTAGTTGTAAATTGTTTAATTGATTTGAAATAAGTTGGAAAGAAAACAAATTCAAAAAAGTAAAAGGCACTTGCCTAGCACAGAATTTGGACCTTGTGAATGCTACACCAGCTCCTTATCCAATATGTTATTTGGGCTTTCAGCAAAGGCGACTCATTATTAGTATATTTCATGCTGAAAGTTTGAGGGCAATTTCCTCGAAATTGGCTGGCTATAGCGCTTTAATATCTTCATGAAGGAACTTCTCTAATTGTACATCAGTATGCTAAATCTCATTGAGAACTCAGTTCTCTGCCTCTTGCCCTTTCTTTGTTAGACTGAAGTTTTATTATAATCTAGGTATCCATTCAAGTAACAATTTACGTACCGCATTTCTTTTTCTAAAAAAGATTTATTTACAAATACAGACCAACGGCGAAATATTCATTTTGAGTTTGTCACCCAAAAAAATTTGTCTGCTGTACTGAAAGTCATAAAAGAAAATCGAGAGAAGGGGGAAAAAAAACGCTTTCTAAGCTCTAGATTCATCGTGTATGGCTCCTCTCCAGCATATTAATGCAACTACTTGTGACACCTATAATAACTTGTTTAGATGCCAATATTTGCTTCTTTTAATATATAGGATGATCATTGAAAGCTCGGTAACCAAACCCATTCTCGGAGTGTGGTTGAATAAGAAATGCGTTATCACGTTTCTTGCAGGATTTCATTGCAGTCGATATTGTGTTCTAAGAGGATAAAAATGATTGCATGTCCTTTTTCAGATTGATTTCATGGACTTATGTGAAATCCTATTAATAAGTTAATCCTGAATAACAATAAATATTGAAATGAAAGAGGGTTTCATTTCAGATTTCAAACTATACTTTTATTTTCTCATATACGACAGCATAGAGAAAATATGATAATAGCCAAAGAATTCGAACTCGAGAATTTGATGAATTTCCCCGTTATAGACTTTCCTGAGATCAGAAAAGGCATTTTTAGAAAATGCCCGTCCGTCTGCCTATGACAAAGATAGCTCAAAACCGCTTTTGAGCTAAACGGTTGAAATTTGGTCTACGGTCTTTCCACCACATTTGCAGTTTTCTTTCACACTTTTGATTAAAATCTGTTCATGAGAAGCCCCTTTGTCCAGCTGTTCAATTATAACACAATAACTGTAAAACGAAGAGTTGGATGGTACTTAGATTTAACATCCGTAGTGTAGACACCTATAAAATTTTCAGTCGAAACCAGCAGCGATTAAATGTCTATGGATCTGTGCCTTCAGAACCCTGTAAACGCGATAATTCAAAAAAGCAATGTCTTAAATATATGAAATTTAGCATGGGATTTTGTGTCAAATCTTTGTTCCAGTCGATTGAGGAAAACGTGTCTATAACAGAAATTTGGTTTACTGATATAATTAAGGAAATTCCAAGGATGACACTATAAATTAAGAAAACATGCTAAATTCAAGCCAAAAGTTACTATTTCATGACTTTTCTACGCCAATGCTATGTAAAGGATTATCTGGCATGACAATTTTATTAGAGAATATGCGTAAAATTTTTGAGGAGACCATTTCCTATGGTTTTTCTAATTGTCTTGTGGTATTGAGATTTGAAGACAAAAGGTATTGTATTCTTTAAGTGCTTTCTAATAAGAATATTGAATAAATGTTTGAAGATTATTTCAAATTTCCTTTCATCAAAACATTTCTCGCGTAGCCTTTGAACATGGGAAACAGCTTTAAAGTGACTCAATTTCTGATTTGATGATATTTAACTGATCGGTCATAACATAGACTTTTGTACATAAAATTAAGCTTTACATATTTTTAACATATGGGCATAGAAACACATTCGACTTCGTTTCATTAACTAGTTTTCTTGCTTAATGAAGTTTCGTAATTTTGTTATAATTGTATTAAATATCGGTATTCTTTTTCTTTTCGGTTATATTCTTCAAAGCATTAAAAATATAAATCTGTTGTCATTCAAACATTTCGGAATAACTTGTTTCATTTCTCGCCCTTCAATATCAACGTGATTTTTTTCTTATTTTTTTATTTACTTGCATTGCACACTTGAGAATACTTCAGAGTGGAAAGTTTAAGCAAGTCCTGCAAATAGCTTCCTTTTTTTCTTTCATTTGAATAGAAGAGGAAAGCTCTGTTTTCTTTGGGAATAAATATTCACATAGAATTTAGTTACTCTGAATGGAGCTTCTTTATTTTTGTCACGAGAAGTTCATTATTGTTCTTTGATACTTTTACTACATTTTTAAAGTAAATTCTTTTTAACGGAATGATAAAAGATGTGTCTCAAAGAACAAAGATTATTTCTTATGCTTTCAATTCCCATTCTTATTTCCATATCATTAAATTTTATGGTATTTCTTTTGTGTGCATTGGCTACAATGCGGAAAGAGTACTAAAGATCTCAACTTTATGGAAGGTGTTACCTCAATTTATTTCTTTTTACACATACTAAGGTAACTAAAAAAGAATGGGGAGATTACCACCTAAAACTGGAAAAAAGAATTTTTGAAAGACATCTCATTTTCAAATATATATTTCATTTAAAAGATCGGAAGATTGTTGTATTTCATGTATATTTTCTAATAATTTTGGTCACATTTTTAAAGCACTGTAACTGGAAATACAGATAAAATAAATTTATTATGAATTGCATAATCTTACAATTAAAATACACATTATAAATAAAATAAGGTTTCAATCATAAAATATAAAAAGAAAAAAAATTTAAATATAAAGCTTAGAAAATCAAAATTGTGTACTACAGAGGAACCACAAGAAATTAAGCCACCGAGGTCTCCACAAAAGGTGAATCTATCCCTACTATCGACTACTTCGATAGCCACAACTTTTTTCTTCTTATAATTGCGCCATTATATGTTTATCCGAAAACTGATCAAGATTCAATTTTAAAGATACATCGACCGAATACATCTGCTTTAAATGTGACTCAGAGAATAAAAGAATTCGGATTCACGAAATTCATTTTACACACTATTCAATGATGATATTCTCATCTCAAAAAATACTCTTGTCTTTCCAGAAGGAAGTAAAGTAAAGAGGTAGGATTTATAGAGTGGGATGAGAGAATGTGATCGTTGCCATGGTTACAAGCTCTACTCAAACAAAATGAGACATGAGATGTATTGAAGGTATAACACTTCTATTTCTATGTCTGGGAATTGGATTGTATATTTCAGTCATTAAGTGTGAGTATTGTTTAGCCTAGTCAGCAATATAAAAACATCCACAGAATTGAAAATTCTCTGAACATGTCAGAGGGGTTATATAACTTTTGAATTGTGATCTCTGATCTTCGAATTAATTTTTTTTTTACTAAAACTGATTTTCTATATTGAGAATTGAACTAAATGGCGTTATTTTCTCTAGATAGTACTATGTGGTTTCATTGAAATAACTACTACAATCATTTTTGAAAACTTGCTGTAATAACTAATGTGAAAAGTGTAAATATGAGGGCTGTCTAAAAAATATATAACCTTGAATTTTCCTGCCAATGGTAACGATGCTAGAGAGGCGCCACTATACACAGTGGAAGAAGAGAACTTAATGGGCAAGCTTGAATTTTTTTCTCCGTATTTCAGTGAGTCAGTCGCTGCCTGGTGGTGGCTGAGTACGGTGCTGTCATAAGTGTTGGTCGGATTTTAGCTTTTTTTTAGGATGACCGAACGAGTTGAGCAAAGATACTGCATCAAATTTTGGAAAAAGTCTGATGACACTCAAAGCAAAACAATTCGTATAATTCTGCAAATGTTAGGCGACAATGCTATGGGAATGACAAAAGTGAAGGAGTAGTTTAACCAATTCAAAAATTGCCGTCCATCGGTGAAGACGACCACGAATGCATCATGAATACACACTGAAAGGACAAACAGTGGCAAAAGGATACTACCAACAAGTTCTATGCTGACTCAGAGATTCCGTTCGGCTCGAAAAACCAGAACTCTGGATGATGAAAAAGTAGCAATTGCTTCATGATAATGATACGGCTCATTCATCAAACCTCATCCAGAATTTCTTGGAGAAACGAGGAATTCCTGACGTCTCCCAATCTCCCTACTCTCCAGATAGGGCTCCCTGCGATTTCTGGTTGTTTCCGAGTTAATTGTGTGAAGGCGTAAATGGAGCCTACTTTGAAGGGGATTAAGGTCCCAATTTCATCATATAGGGTGTATATATTTTTCCTGGGCAAAGGTCAGATGCTTTTTAAACAACCCACCTATAATTGTAATGTAAAAAACTTAGCTTCATCAGAATGGCAGAAGGTTGAATGCATATTTAGCATTTAGAATAAACATACTGGAATAATATATTTATGTCATCATCCCAAATATGAACTTAATATATTATACAATTAAGTCCATATATTAATTGATTAGACTATATAAAAGAAATCCAGTCATTTTTTGGTTGACAGTCAAACTGTTTAGCAAAGGATTTGGTACTAAAATTACAATGCCATTCTTTATTTGAAATGTCTAATGAACAAAGATAAAAATCCAAATCTTCAGTAAAACTATGAATGTTTCTAAAATTTTAGCAGAAATTCCTGGTAAACATGACAAAAATTATTACAATAAGTCTCGAAAACGTAAAAGATTTAATGAGGGCGATTAATAATGTTAGAAGCGTATCCTTAATACTCACGAAGGATGACTACATTATTTATTGACTACATTATTACAGTATTTTGACTGCATTATTACAGTATTTTGACTACATTGACTCGAAGATCAATAATTCCTATTCATTGCCAAGTACTTAATGTGAGATGTATGTAGCCTCTAGCGATCTAATCACTCCGTATTGACTTTCTTATAGATTCTTATAGACTTTCAACCAACTAATTCTCAATAAAGGATTAATTTGCTTTGGTATAAGGCGAACAAATCAGCACTATTTTTCGACAAATATGAAATAAATCAACATAGAAATCATGTTTAATTAATCCTAAGATCAATTTAGTTATATTTAGGATGACCTTTCAAGGCGGCTGAGGTAACGAAATCTCCTTATTTTATTCTGACCTGAATATTTCAAATATATTCGTACTCTTTTTATTTTCTTGTATGCTTAGTATAGAGAAAATGTAGTAATCGTCAAAAAAATTCGAACTCCAGCATATTTTTGGAAAATGTCCGTCTGTCTGTGACAATAATTAACTCAAAAATGCCTTGAGCAAGAAGGTAAAAATTTGATATATAGTTTTTACAACCAGATTTCTATCAAGTTTTGTGTAAAATGTGTTCAGAGGAAGTTCGTCTGTCCGGCTTCTCGAATATAAGTTCACATGATAACTACGAAACGAAGAGAGCTAAATAGATACAAATTTAACATCTATAGAAAAGACCCCTGCCAAATTTTGAGCCAAATCCAAGAACGAAATTATTGTCTGTTGGTCTGTACTTTTAGAAACATGTAAATGCGAGAATTTAAAATCACAATAACTTCAATATATAAAATTCGGTATGGATTTTGTGACTGCATTTTAAGTTCTGAGTCAAGTCTTTGTTTCTGTGTTTGAGAAAAACGGGTTCCAAAGCCCAAATTTGATTTCCGGACACTATTAACGACATGACGAGATTAATTGACAAAAAAATCGCCAAGGATGATATAATAGATTCAGTAAAATGCTAAATGCATATCAGAAGTCAATATTTTGTAACTATTGTTCGCCAATGCCATGAAAGGTGTTCCTTGGCATGACAAGTTTATTAGAGAGCATGATAGAAAGTTTTGGGATTGCCATTCTGGATGGCGTCTTTCTTGTACAATACATAGAGAAAGATATCAATTAATCTTTTACAAGTCAATCCAATTGCATAATTGAGAAAGAATGAAAACTGTATTATTTTCTGATAAATGATTGCAACACAGGTCATGACAGCGCGCTTACTATTCGTCCTTTCTTTAAGTCATATATCAGCAAAGGAAAAGTTTATGCAGATGAATAAAGAAAGAAATTAAGAAATGCTCAGTTAGAAAAAGGATATTAGGAAAGAAAAACTTTTTAAATTACTTTTGGGTGTTCTTAAAATTTATTTTACCCTTAGAGGACAAGGAGTGAAACATTTTTATAAATTTACAAAAAAAAGAAAGAAATTAAGAGATTTATGGGCTAATGCAAAACAAAAAGCTAATTAATACTAAATGTTCTAATCAATCCACTTCGTTCAGTTTTTTTTTTTTGTTTTTTTTGTCAATTTCTCCATTGTTTTGGACATTTTTTTCAATGGTGATAGAAATCAACCAAATTTAATTTTAATTCCCTCTTTACAGCTTAGAACTACATTCAGTTAAATAAATGTTAGGCTTTTATCATATACAAAAGAGAATTCCTTCTATACTACAAAAATCCATTTCTCACATAACTTTAAAATTTCCGTTTGAATGGAATAAAATATATTCTCTGCGCTTCTTATTGAAATTCAATAAATGGTAAAATTCCCAAAGCATTCTAAGAATACAAAGGGCCTTGCTTCCTTTGTTCGAATAAAAAAAATATGAAATCTGTTTGTTCAAAAGATCAAATTTCTCACTTTTTTTTATTATATAATTTCATCTCATGGATATAAACAAATTCTTCGTCTTAAATACATGAATGCTGAACTCTTTAAATATCATTCGATTGCAAATAACAAATTTTCTTAAATATCTTTTTTTAAATGTTTTCATAAAATCCAACAAAATTTTCTTCGCTTATATATCTTCGTGCTTCTTTATTTTCAGCAAAATGGGTATATATATAATTCATTCCCAATCTTTTGATAGCACACTAAAGAAGTATTTCATCTTACAGAAGTATTACATCAAATCATATCGCAATTCTCCTTATGAATGCCATCTTACATCTATTTGTAAGATATTGTTTTGCTCGAACAGTTGTTGTTAAACTGTTATTTTAATAGTTAATATTGATATAACTATGAGTATCATTATGCTGACAGTTATATCAATATCAACAGTTGTATCAATATATAATAGCTGGACTCTAAAAAACTACTCACCATATTTCCTTAAAGAAGCCAGCTGAAAGAAACCACCAGTTTCGACAAAAAATGGCGTTAACAGCTGTACTAAAAGAGATCACATTCCGTCCTTATCGGAGAAGGAAATTTATATACTGATATGTAATAAGCGATCACCCACTCATCTACATAGGAGAAACCAAAAATAAAAAAAAGTTAATACAATACAATACAATACAATACAATACAATACAATACAATACAATACAATACAATACTCTTCAGAAATCTTGTATATTCTTCTCCTTTAATACTGGATGATAACATTTAGTTTTCACAGTGGGGAATTCAGATGTTTTGAGATCGCAGGCAATCAACCTTATAATGAGTTGCTGTTTCGTTGTTTGCTGTTGTTTCTTATGGCACTTGTCATGGACGAGCCCGCTGTTACGAAGGCAGCGATTTTAAGCCGGTGGGGGAACGTCTCGTTTTTATAGTAGCGCCATCTAGGGCCAAGAGAACGACTTAGTGACACTCACGTCACAACCCTTTTTACGGGTCGGACTTCATTCAAGCATTTCATTCACTCATCCACAGATCGTAATTTAGACCTGGATCAGAGAACGATCACCCCTGATTCAGTACCGCCAGTGGTATTACTCTCGACATGGAGGACTTTGTAACCATGACAGGTTTATACGCGCGTCAGGCATCAAGAATCTTAGTTCGGTAGGGTTGGAACTACCAATCAGGCTATACCGGCCTTACATTATAATGTACTTCTTTTAATAAAATAGTCAATTTACTTTCACATTTCAACACATTTTTAAGTTAGCCAACCTTTAATTATTTATTTAAATTAATTATATATTTTTATTTTAGTAACTTTTTGAAAATATTATTTATTTATTTTCTCATGACTTTAAGTATTCATGTTTGTATGCAATTTCAATTATAAATAGATTCTTGGTGTTTTTAAATACTATAATACTTAGGTAAATATAATGAAATAAATATGTACTTCAAGAACTAAACTACACAAGATATTAATATCCTAAAATTTTACAATTCATATTATTTACATTATTTTTCAAATTTATTTATTTAACAACTGTTCAATGGTATTTTTAAAGGAATTTCTTTTGGCTTTTCTTAAGCCCATCTGCTTAATCTGAAATCGACAGCTGAATTTTCGAAAATAAAATTGACGCCCTATGCCTGACATAAATTACCCTCTTCTAGAGCCATAGGAAGTACGTGTTCTATTAAATTCATCAATTTTTGAGGGAAATTATGTAAGCTGGCATAAGCTCTCACAATTTTTTTAATAAGACAATCTTAGATGCTTCGGTTTCTTATCTCACTCAAAATAACGTGTCGACTTATTTTCTGTTTGTTAAATAATTTGATTAATTAATAATCAAATTAAACTTTTCTAATAAGCTAAATACATTAGTTTTCTTAAGCCAATCTCAATCATAAAAATATTTTAATATAGCATGATTTAAAAAAAAATTGGCTTCTTAAAGGGTTAATATGAATTTGTTCCGTTACCGTAAGGAAAAGTTTTACTTCTTTGGATTCGACATATTTTTCGACAATGGAAATGAATGACATTAAAAAAACAGAGCGGAGGTTATAAACATCTCCCATGTTTCAGCATAAAATTGCTAGCCAAAATATCAGCCATTGTTGTAGAAATATTAACTATTCTGACAGATGGGTTTTCTATCATTACATCTAGATTTCCGATTTTCTATAAGAGGTAAAAAAAACACACCTGGGTACTGATTTTCTGAACATAGATATTCACAAAAATAAAGAATATTAGTAAATTACTATCGTTACCGATCTATATTATTGCGTCTCTACGCAATTAGTTTAAAAGTAAGGGTTAAGTTAAGGGTTACAGAAACTTCAGTGAATGCTACATGGATGTAAAGTCATTCACACGGATCTTTATATAAACTTGGAGAACCGTTAGTGCAGGATCTGGAAAATGCAAGAATTTTGGTGTTATTCTTATTAAATCTTATTATTTTGTAGAATTTTTATACCAGAAGACTTATATAATGCAAAACAAAATAATAAAGCAAATCAATTTAGTGAATTTTCTCTTTGACTTTTAATTTCGGAAGTTCCTCTGGTTTCAATCTGAGAACTTTCGTGCGGTTGCTGCTGTTCAATAGTGATATTTCTTGAGTGTGTTGCTGTTTTTTTCAAGTGTAGCCATTGTGCATGCTTCTGCAGTGTTTTACTACTTATAACTCATGTTTCTAGGGGATTGAAGCATCGTTTTGTTGGAATTCTCACCTTTTAAACCTTGGATGATATTGATATCACAATATCAACATGCAAATTAATAGAAATGATGATTAATAGAAAGAAAAATTATGAATTACAAACAGCAATGGATATATATATGTTTAACAATGGATAATCAACAGTCAGATGCAGTAGAGATTCTGAAAACAATTATCAGTTTCTTTTCCTCAGAATTGACTTTAATTTTTTGTGAAAAGCGAAGTATCGTGGAAAAGTTATAGAATAGTGACAATTAATTTCAAAAGTTCAGTGAATCGACAATATAACTCCAAGACTGTCATTATTAAGCAAAAATATACAGTAGACATTAAAAACTGCTCTATTTTACTACGAAGAGTTTATAATATTTAACCAGTTAACTATTTTTGACGAGTATATTTGTCATGGTAAAAAATGCAACATTTTTCGTTATGACGAGTTTATTCGTCACGAGTAATAAGTAATTTAGAGTAATTAGTAGGAGTAATAATAATTTAGATACGCATTCTTTAAAGACGTCGAAACAGTTAAATGGTTCATAAACAGCGTCAAAAAATAATGAGTATATTTAAAGTTTAAGATCAAAGAAAATCATTTCATAATAGCTCTGATGGCCTAAATAGACTATGCCTACAAATACATCAGTCTACCCGCTTTTAATGTGCTTAATCTCATCACTCCTGACTAAAATCACTCGGGATGATAAACATTCAAACAACCGTAAATCTTTGATATGGGTAACTTCGCGATTCGTCTCTTGCCAGACTGTGTCACAGCATTAAATCTGAATAATTATGACCAGGATTGTAGAAACTGCAGCATTTATATAACATTTAACTTGTATTCAATTCAATGGGAACGCGAATATTAAAAGCAGGATACTTCCAAATTTGAATTTATTGAACAAATTTATCAATATATTTACAGAAATTTCATTGCTTATAATTCTACTATTGAGTCGGCATAGTGAATACTGAATCGCGAGACTACATTTAAAAACGACAGCATGGGAAAGTCAAATAACTCAATAAAGTTATGATTTATGTTAAAATTAAATTGCGAATAATTTTACTATATAATGGTTACGGAAATAGGATTATAGTAATGCTATATTTCGTAAATATTCCAGAGATTGTGGTGAAAGCTTATAAGCCAGTTACACGAAGCTACACTACACGAACAATTGCATTTGTACTGGGGTCATGTTACTCGAACTGGTCATGCGAACCACAAGGTCTCGGGTTCTATTCTCACCCATACCAATACGCCACATTGGTGACCCGGACGTGATTTGAACACGCAACAATAGGCCACAAGATAAACACGAAAAGAATATTTGAGTCAAATTTAAACTGTCTATAACAGCTGTTTATTTTCAATTCTCGACAAATTAACATGGAAACCTGAATTACTTGTTTCTCTACTTAGCATTCTATTCTGTGCAGTTATGATTGGAGAAAACTGTGGATATTCCTGTTTGGATATTATGTATAAACAAAAATGTTTGATACCAAAATTTCGATTTATACTTTTATTAATGAGAGTGTAATTCATGGCATACATAAAGCAAACAAACACTGTGACACTACGCAAATTCAAAAGTTTTAAGAATTCAATTCTTTGATTAATCGTTAGATTTTTTTTTCTTTTATATAACCTCAATTCGCACTGTTCCGATTTCTTCACTGCTTTACGAAAAAGGTAAATACGCATACGTTCTAATTGAAAAGAGTAGAAAAATGATATGTGAACTTTAGACTAAATTCGTAAGTCCATTCAAAGGAAGTTTGTTTGTTTGACACTTCGGGTGTCATTGGGCTCGATAACTACGAGACTTAATGAGTTCGACAGATAAAATTTGGAATACAGATAAAGTATATAAAATTTGGATAAAGACTTTGATAGATAAAATTTGTATCTAAAATGTAGAAATATCGATCAACCTATGAAAGTTAATGCTTTTTTTTCCTTTTTATTAAATTTTCTCTTTCATTTTAACAAATTCAGCTCTAATTTAATCAAATGTACCTTTAAAGATTTTGTTAATTTAAAATATTTTTTTATTTGTATATTATTTCCAAGACCAAAGACAAATACATTTTCCATACCCCTACGAAACAGCCAGGCCATACAATCATGAGGATTTCAAAATATATAGCACTGGCAAGGAATTTTAACGCGTTGCACCAAAAATGCAATTTTATTAAATTTCCAACAACGTGTTTTCACGCAATTCGAGTTGAATAGGAATTTTGAGGATGGAAAAAAAATCAAGCAACTGAATATGCCTTTTCTTCCATTAATGGTATTTACATGCAGCAGAGTCCAAAAGACAAAGGGCCATATCCCAACTTCAAAAGATATCGTAATCGAAAGATTCAGTTTCTTTCAATAAGACAAGAATAGTGAAATATCATCAAAAATACGAGAAGGCTAAGTTTTTAGATTTTTGAACCAACAGCGGGAGGATCAAAATGAAATAAAGGATTAAATTAGCGAAGTAGAAATAAACTTGAAACAGATTAATTTTCATAGCTGCAAATATCGAGAAAAATATTGTATTCCAACTCTGAAAAAGAATAACAGAAATAACGGAGCAAAATAATCTTCTGTGATTGCGAATGTGATCCAAAGACACATGCGAGTGCCTTGACCTGGAAGAAGAAAGCTACAGAAACGAGAAAAAGTAAATGAATATAAAGAGAACGAATAAACTGAAACTATACATAGCAAGGATAAAACGGGTAGAATTTTTTATTAAAGTAAAAGTACGTATTTCTAAAGAGATGTTCCATACGAATATCGTTTCCCATGAAAGTAAGAGAAGACTTATTTGAAAAATAAAATTGACAGTTATTACCAGAGGCAACATTTTATTATATTTTCAATAAGATGGGGGTTTAGAATTTAAAAAGAAAAGTATTTGGATAGATGCCTTAGAAGCTAAGTCAATATGGATTGAACAAAAAAAGTGTTATACTATAAGTGCTTTAAAATTGAAAATGATCGCGCATCTTAAAATCAGCTCGATGTAAAATACCAATATCAAAGTTTCCATAACACATTTTTAAGCGAAAAAAATGGATTTTTCTTTTGAATTTTATTGCATTTTACATTCACCATGCTTTATTAAACGAAGAATAATTTATTTCTATATATATTTTTATTTATCAGCTCTATCATTTATTTTCTATAAAATAATGATTCATCCATGTTTATATATATCAATGTCTCTGAAGAATTAAAAAAAATATTTTTTTTATTTTTTTTTTAAATTGTGTGTACATGATGTTAAAGTAATAATGAAATCCCAAGATATATGATGAGTGTAACTCACATGTCATCAATCACTGAACTTCTTAATTAGTTTGTTTCCTCACAATCTAATTAGATAACATCTCTTTAGGAATGTTTTTGTCATTTTTTTTCAAGTGAGTAGCATTTAATAATTAAAATATTTATTCATTCCAAGCAACACTTCGGTAAAATTTATATTTATAAATGACATCTGGAAGTATGCATTACATATACTCAACCCGGTTAATGGATTAACTGAATGCCATTTTGTGAAGTCTTCTTGAAAAGATATCGAAATTCATTTCAGATCACATTTCAAAAAATCATTTCAGATTGCTCTGTATCTTCATTCAAATTTTTTGCATCGGATTTGTTTTTGGCGAGCTGAGTTAGGACAGTGCATTAAATTATTAATTGACCTGTTATGAATACATACAGATATAGTGATTTGGCTGTTTATTTTTAGATTTTTTTCCTTTGGAAGTTTTATTATCCTGAGCGACTTAGTAATGGATATGGAAAATGTAATATAATAGAAATGGATATGCTGCCCCCTACGTACAATAAGTTATTCCAAAGTACGAAAATATATCTAAAGACCCTAGATCAAAATACAAAAAACTACAAGTCTTTTCAGTATCTACTAGCTACCACCCAAAAGACAGAAGGAATTTAGCCCTTAGTAGCCTGATTTACGAAAGTGATTTATTTTTAATATTACTGTGTTTGCTTGAGGGTCTAGATGAAGGGAAAAATAGCTAAAGAATTAGTAGGTAGGTTTTATGTAGGGCGGAATGCCTGAAGTATCAAAATTGATACTCACAAAAATAGCACTAGTTTCTTCAAGCAAAACATGCACTCCCAAAAAATAATTATATCATAGCGAAAATAATATATTCACTTACCTCAAAAGTATTTATATTCTTCAGAAAAAGAAAATATATCAAATTTGTATTCAACAAAACTTTTAGTAAAATGTGTTTACTTGTTCACTTTGCCGCGCAAGTAATATGTCATAGATAAAATAAAAAAATAATGACATTTGATTTTTTTTTTAATTTCGTTGGAAAGAATATTATACAACAGTAAAATACGTACAGCCAACCTATAAAAAAAACTAATAGTAATGTGAACATTCGAACAAGTGAACATTAAAAGATTGGTATCAAAATTGAAACTCTAGGTTATTAAGGGTTAGAGCTGAAAAAATAGGTAGAAGGAAATGAACAGATAGCGTTTTTCTTCGCCTGCACTTTCTTCCATGTATAAAATAATTTAACTGATAAAGAACCATTGCAGTTCTCTATCAGTTGAATACATATTTCTGTACTCAGAAATATGCTGTATCAATACGTCAGTAACCATCAATATGTGAATGTCTGTATCCATCTTCACATTTAAGGTAATAAGATTTCACTAAAATAAAAACTATAAGAGAAAAGTACGAATTCAATAAATATTAATTATTTATTGAATAATTAATATTTATTGAATATAGACTATTAATTTATTTAAATAAATATTCTATATAACGATTCTTTATGTGTTTAGCAAAATACATTTCCATTTCACTTTTAACATGCAATATGTGCATATTGATACATATTCAATCTAATTTATTTAAATAAATATTCTATATAGCAATTCTTTATATGTTTAGAAAAATATATTTCCATTTCACTTTTAACAAGCAATACATGTATATTGATACATATTGAATCTAATTTAATTTATTTAAATAAGTATTCTATATAATGATTATATGTTTAGTAAAATACATTTCAATTTCACTTTTAAGAAGCAATCTATGCATATCGATGCATATGGAAGTCAACTTTATTTAAATAAATATTCTGAAATGGCGATTTTTTTATATATTTATAAAATACATTTCTACTGCTCTTGGTAATGAAAAAAATAATGCACATGTTCATATCTGAAAAACATTGTACTTCTATTTTAAAAGGATAATTATTTTAAAAGGATATAAGATACTAAATTATATTCACATGAATATGTAATGAAGCAAAAGGAATTAAAACCACAAAATGATGCACATAATCTTACTCTAAACCACTTAGAAAATGAGAAATGTCCGTTATCATTTTGAACCCGAAACACATTAAGCCTAAATGCTTTCAAACTTGTGTTTGCATCCATTTGTTTTCTTTAGAAATAATACTTAAGAGGCTCATTTTTATTGTTTACAATTCTGATTCCGATCTCCTTTCTAATTAAATCGCATTTTCCTGTAATATGTCTTAACTGTAGGAAAAAAGGAATAATCGAATTAAATATTTGGTGTGAACTAATTAGTCGGTAGGTTTGAACCACAGGCGAATCACGTGGCGACGAACGTCTTAAAATGCTTTATTTGACAAAACATAGTTCATTTCATAATTTTTACTGTCATGGTTTTAATCATATTACTTTCAAAATTAAATAATATCTTAGATATTGCATCCATTATACTTTGGAATAATAATAAATCAATTAATTTATCATGGAATCAAGGAGGTGTCCAGTACCTATAATCCACCTTCGACTTTAGGATGTCACACACATTCAATCATTGCAGAGTATTCTTTCAAAACATTCTTATAAATTTAATTTAGTATATTGCATATCCAAATAAACATAAAGCAACATGATTAAAGAAACTAGATTCATTTAGCACATTAACAAAATTAATATAAATTTAAACCAATGCCTACAAGAAGAAATCTATATTCATTCAGTTAAGCAAAACAAACTATTTGCCAAAATGATTTGTTTGACAGAAAAATCGTTCTCTCTTTATTTCAGAGACCCAAATATGACATATCAATTTAACAAGGTGGTCATTATCCAGAAGTTATGGGACTCGTATTTTTGATCATGGGGTATGACGGCTGGCAATCCTATAGCGATCAATAAAAATATATTACACGGTTGATTAGTGGAGCAAGTTAATGGTGTAAAAATTGCCCGTTCGCAAGGACAAAATCAATCTTTGATGGATTTTGATTCAGTCGCTTTGTTAGATATATAAAAGAAACCCTAACAGAAAAGGAAAGATGAAATGAATACTATTGATATCAAACATCGTTGAAACATGGTGCAAAAAGAAAGAAAAAAAAGATAATGAATCAATATTAACCCCAATTACACTTACCCTCTTTGCAAGAGTAATTGGGGTATGGAAAAAATACTGTACATTTCAGGTAATAAGGAATGAACTTGAATCTGTCTAAAAGGATTAGTGGTGCCCGGGTCGTAAGGTATTGGCTTTTGGGCTGGAAAGATGCAGGTTCGGAATCCTGATTTCATAGAATAACCACAGTATAAATAGCTTTTTGCTCATTGAATCAATCAAGTCATCGCCAGTTGTAGCAATGTGGGAAATCAGAAAAGTGTTGCTAACACATTCGTCAAATCAATTTAACAATGATTCAAAATTGTTGTCAAATTGATTCAGAGTTGGGCATAAAATAATTAAAACTTTAAACTGCTTATAAATAAAGATTTCAATTAATTTTTAATCTTGTAGTCAGAAATGTTTAAAAGGTACGAGCTCCAAGCTTGCATCTTTAAGGCAACATGACAGCAATTTTACATGTAAAAGTAAATTTAAGAATTGGAACATTAAAATGAGAATAATTAAAAAACAAGAAATGTAGAATATTTAGACAATTCGACTAAACTGAAAATTAGGTTCTGTTCAAAAAAATCTAATTTGCAGACATATTTACCTTCTTCGAAGTCTCAATTATTAAAAATGTAAATATAAAATAGCCTATGCAGAATTTCCTTTGTAAAATTAAAAACTTTTTAAAACTAAAGATTCCAAAATTTCAAACAACGAAGGAAAATTAAGCATTTTTCGGTAGTAAAAAATAATATTATATAAAATTTAAATTAAAAATATGCTTGTTCCAATATAATTTTAGCATAAAAGAATTTCACAAAAAATGTTTTAATAGAATAAAATTTGAATTTAAATATAAAATCTGTATTTTTAATTTCTATTTTTTGTACACACCTGCTTTTTCCACTTCAGTTTTCTTTTCAGAAGAAATTAAATTCAAAAGCATATATACAAAGGGTTTCTGAACTACATACAAACTTAGAGAGGAAAGGTAGGAAACTTCGATTGGAATGAAAATCAAACAGGAAAGTAGGGTTCCAAAAGTTCGCTCTCAAATGAGCAAAAGATATCAAAACAAAACAATGACACAATATTTCTTCGTCGATGTACTGAATGCAGAATGTAACGAGGAAAAATATTACCAAGTGCTTTATTACACAAAAGAATAGTCCAAAAGTTAGAAGCATCAAAGGAAGTATTCGGAATTCCGACCATCAGCATTCAAGGATGATCGATTCAATACGGTGCATGGAATGAGGAACAATATCAATGAATGTCGACTAATTTGGCATTAGTGAATGGGCTCACGATCACCTCACTCAGTAGCAATTTTCAAGTTATCATGAGAGAGCATTATTATTTTTAAGTCTCTGTTTGTCTTAATTTGAGTCATTAACCAGATAAAACGGTTTGAAACAATGACGAAACTTCTCTATCAGTCCCACACACACACATACATTTTTTTGAACTTTCATTTTAAATTTGTCTAGCTGGCAAACAAAGCTTTGGAGCTCGACCGATTTTGAGATGAAATAACAGCTATGATGTCATAGTTCTACGCCAACCTTTTAAAAACGCATCTGCTGTCAAAGAAGCATACATAATAATAACGCAATACTGGTAAAAGCAGGTAAAAAAATTTATGCGATTAAAAGAAGATGATGAAAATTGCCATTTATGCTTTATTCATTGCCTTCGCGATTTCCAGCTTCAAAAAAACCCCTAACCAAAAAACATCATGTTCTCACATAATAAATTTTTAGTACAACATTAATATTAGTATTTAAATATATGTATCTATGTTTTAAAAGTGTAATAAATAATTTGAAAGACCTACCTGATTTCGTTATGGTTTTTATCTGTTATATTTTGTGAGAGAGACAATTTCTTTTAGTTATATGTCTTATACAAAAACCTTACAAATACGCAACCTTTGATAGATACTTCTGTCATTTTAACATCTTGCACAATTAATTTATTTAACATTCTAATTAGAAGCCACATCCTTACTGTTATTACAGTTTCAGAAGCCACAACTGTTACTGTTATTACAGAGGCCACAACATTTACTGTTATTACAATCCTTATAATAACAAAAAATACACTTATGATATTAAAAATTTTAAAATGATATTTGCATTTTAAATTATTTAATATATTCATTTAACAGCAGATTTGAATAATAAAAATTCAAAATTTGCAAGTGTCTGACACGTCGTCATTATAGCGCAAAAGGTTAAGTAAATAATCAGAAAGAATTAATCTCTACCTGTAAAGCGTTTCTACTATTTAACACATTGGTTGCAGTGTGACTCGCATGTGATTCATACTTAATATCCAATTGTTTTACACTTCCTATCTAATTAGAAGACAACTTCTATATTATATTTAGATGTGGCGGAAGAGAGAGTCATCTAATTATATAGATGATCCAAATCACAGACATAAACCATGGCAGAGAACGTGTTAAAGATTCATCCATAACGCAAGCTATTTTTTTTTATTTGCCTAGCATTTAAATTTTATTTAATTAAAATTTAAACTTAACAAAGGTTTAAATCATCCTACTAGAAACCATATCACAACATATCAATCGAAATAGTTAATGAATAACCAGGTCAAAGGATCTTCCATTTCCTGTTTCAGGTGGGAACGAGTCGATTTACTAGCACTTCCAAGGGAGGAGGTAGGTTGCACTTGAACTCATTAATTACCAAGAATTTCAGTTGAAAGAGAATGAGGAGAAAAGCACTTCACGGCCGAGATATATGGAAATTACTCCAAGGAATAGGTTAGCACAGAATAGAAGGAGTGCAGTCTTCTGAAATGCGAAATTAAAATGTATGTATATCAACTTTCTGGAAGAGCTGAAATAGTTTGGATGGTTGGACAAAGTGGAAACTAGTGCAAATGAGATTTTGAGAATATATAGCGGTGTGCACAAGTTTCCCCTTGACAAATTTAAATGGTTTATTCATAACAAAGGAAGAATTATTTAAAGATCATGTTTGGTAGTGTTGTCGCTACTTTATAATTTTCTTCTTATGTTATAATTTTATTTAGTTAGGACAAGATACAAACAAGAAAAAGATAATTAAGCTATCCAAAGATGGTATAATTTTAATTCGACAAAAATAGTTGAGGAATTCCTGCCATTTTAGGCAGTATAACTTGGGGTTAAAAATAATTACTAGCATTGATTATAATGTAACATATCTTCTTCGATGTAGAGTTTCTTGCGATGTAAGCTCCAAACTAGACGAGTGAAACAAAACTGCCTTCTTTACAGTATTTCTTAATTGCAGTAATAAATAATCACATTAAATACAATTTAAATAAATTCGATTTTAATATAGATTTATAACGGATCGGGAAGAAAGAATTTTTATCAGGTTCTTAAGTTGGCTATTTGTTCTCATCGGGGGAAAACAAGAATTTTTGGATGAGAAGCTGCTTTACAAGTAAGTAGGTCCTCGCTTCTCTTGTGTACATAACAATGATTTTTGCAGCTGAGTTTGTCTAAGCGAAATTAATGGGACCCGTTTCCAATAATAGTGGTAGAAGATTAATGCAGCTAATGTTTATGTGATTGCTCTTAGGTCTTCATCTTCAAATTTAGCAATTAGAGTCAATAGTTATTCAGATCATTTCGAATGTTTTTTAAAGACGGGATTAATTCTTATTGATGGCAACTTAACTTTGTACTTAAAATAATCATACACATTATCCATAATTTGTATTAGTTCAAAGTATTTATATATTTAATTTTCCGTTTAAAATTACTCGAAACACTATTCTTAAAAAATGAAATTAAAAACTATTCCTTCACCTTATCGATGTTTAAATTAAAAGGGATCTCTTGATAATAAACTATATTTTTATTTTTCTATTTCTCCACTGAATGGAAAGGTGATGACATAAGATGTTGGTATAAGCGAATTTATTTTCTCTGTTGAAATGGAAGAATGTGACACCTGGTGGAGTATACAGGTTAATTAATATGGGACATAATTTTTTCGCCCATAGAGCTTTAAAAAGTGAAATAAAAGCATTGATGTTTTGTCTCCATTGATGAGTGCTCAAAATATCTATATCCCGTGAGCCAATTAACCCCCGGTCCTCAATCGTTACTCCACTGATATTCGCAAGCTGACTTTTCCTGCATGCTTGAATTTCTGCTTGAAAGTCATCATTTCTTGCTTTTGATAACTTCACGACACGACAGTAAATAAGTAGAATTACAGGATGACGTAATACTCCTAAGACATGGCTATAAATTGAAATGAAAACATGACGTATCATTAAAATTTTACATTTAGAGAGATGATCTATCACATCTACATTTCAAATTGTTAATCTTTTGAAGTATTATCTTAAAAATTGTATTTGAAAAATTGGAAATTTTCCTAAGTTCAGAGAATCTGGGCGCATTGAGATAATTCACTCTTACCAAAAATAAGTTAAATCCTTTCTGCTTATGTTTCTCTATTCTACAATTAAGTCTTTGGTTAATAATTTATCATTACTGATATTACAAAATCTCAGAATCAATTAGTTTCTCAAATTCACTACTAGATGTCACCATTACTAAGGAATCAAAATTTAGTTAAATTCAATCAATAAATTAACGATTATTATCAAGATAAGAACTAAAGCTTTCAAAACTTCAGCGCTCTAATGAATCCTAAAATGAGTGAAAAAAATCACTTTCAAAATTATAACTTCACAAACATTAAAAGTTATATAAATTATATGAAAAATATATATCAAAACTACAAATGATCCTATTTAAAAAAAGTAAAACATTTATTTATTTCTGATTACTGATATAAAAACTATGGTAATAATATAATATTGATTGTTTGAGTTTATAAAATAATGGTTGTAGGTTTATTATGATTTATTGTTTGCTAGTTGTTAATAATGGTTGTTTGTTAAAATCGTTTATTAAATATTGGTTTTTTTAGACAATCATATTTTTACATATCGATTTTATTCGAATTCCGGAAGAACTATTTTATTTGCTACTGAAGCTTTTACTATAGAGAATTTCCTTCGTAAAAAAGGGCCATAAAGGCGGAAAACCGTCTAAAGAAAGGTTATTTAGTATTCAGGCGAAATAAATGTTTCTGATGACCCAGTGAACAGAATAAACAAAGATATTTCATACTTTACAAATTGCAAACAATTTTGAAAGATTAGAAAAGAAGATGAAAAAATCTGCATATTTTCATATTAGGTAGTTTTCAAAATTTTATATTGCAGAAATGCAAGAACGGATTTAATTACTTCCATTTTACTTTTACGGAAATGCTATGATTAAATAGGAAGAAAAATTGCTTTTTTAATTAAAAAGTAAAGAGTAAAGAAAAGATAAGAATAACTTTTTATAATGATTGAAATAAAGAAAGAACTAAATGAAATATAGATCAAAATATCAAAAATTAGTGTGATTGTTTCGAAAATGAAAAAAAAGCATTCGGTAATTTTATCTATCTCATTTCAAAAAGGAGTGAGTTAAGTTTTGAAAATATTTAAGCATATTTTCTAGTGAAGCATATTCCCGCTACTTGAGTGCATTTGTTTGTTTTGACCAATGTATCTCTTTTTAATAAATCTAAAATTAGATTATACTGAGTTTAATCAATTACTGTTGCTTTAGTCTTACTAAATATCGTTGTATAATTCGAATTAACACATCGCTTTATAATGTCATAAATTAATAAATTTATGCACACGTGTGTACCTTATAATTTCAATAAAACGGTTTAAATAAATAGGTTTCATGTAAACTTGAAATGAACAGCAGTGAAAGTTCGAACACTGTCTTTTTGTATGAATCGATGAGATAAATTTAAAACAACAAAAGCATAATTCTATGAACACTGAGAGTAAAAGCAGTTCTATACTAGTCATTCCTCATTAATTCGAGGCATGTTTTAATCTGTTATTTGGGGAATTAGCTTTTGTTAAATCATTTCACAGCAGAAACTTTTTATTGCAGTAAGAAATTATTTGTGCCTTAAGTAATAAAAAAATCAATTAAGTATATAAAAATATATAAATTTAATAATTTCAATTACATAGTGTTATTTAAAAAATTGAGATAATTTTTCCATCTTATGGTATTTTCTACACAAAAGCATACTACAATGAGACATAAAGTAACATTACAATCGGGACACCCAATTTCTTCCTCAAACTTTTTTGAGTAATACTGTTTGCACCTCCTGGTTGCTCTTGTGAAATTGTGTGATATATTAATTCCACACAGCTTTAAAATTAAACTAGATATTTTTGATATCAAAGAATGACATTCTATGCTAGTAGAAGGCTGCAGTCGAAAAATATGGAAATGACATCCTTTTACGTTCTCGTATATATAGTATAGAGAAAGTACAGCAATCGTCAAAAAAATTCGAACTCGAGATCTCGACGAATTTCTACGTTTCAGACATTCCTGAATACGTAAAACACATTTTTGGAAAATGTCCGCCTATCTATCTTTGACAAGGATAAGTCAAAAACGCTTTGATCTAGACGGATGAAATCTGGTATACGGTCTTAATGCCAAATGTGTAGTTTTCTATCAAATTTTGAACAAAAACCATTCTAAGGAAGTTTGTCAGCTGGCTGTTCGAATATAAGTTAACACAATAACTACAAAACGAAGAGAGTTTGATATATAAAATTCTGTACTTAAATTTAACATCTAGAGTGCAAGGCATCTATCAAAATTTGAACCAAATCCAACAGCCGGTTGAAAGTATGTCTACACTTTCTGAAATATGTAATCGCAATAACTCATAGAAGCAATGACTAAAATATATGAGTTTTGGTATGGGATTCTGTGACTACAATTATAGTTATGTATCGAATTTTGTTTTAATCGGTTGGGAAAAAAATGTCTAAAACACACATTCGGTTTTCAGATACTATTGCGTGCCTGTGTTTAATCGTCAAATAATTCGGAAGAATGACACGACAGATTCAGCAAAAATGCTATATTCACGACAAAGGTTAATATTTCGTAACTATTGTACGTCAGTGCCGTGCAAGGCGTTCTCTGGGATAACAGCTTTATTAGCGAGTATGCGAGGAAGTTTGGGGAAGACCTCTCTATCGGATTCAAAATATCTTTCATGATAAAAATCTTTCTTTATTCTTCAATTTTCAATAAAATTTTATTTTAAAACTAAAACTTCAAAATCAAATGCGTTCTTGCGCTGTTATCCTACGACATATTAGATCTTAAGATTTGGTTTGTTTATGGTTTGCCAAAATCATAAATAATTCTCAATACATATTGGCGGGGAACTGAATCTGAAATAGGCTCAATATTTTACTTTTAAAATAGGCAAAAGGCGCTATAGAAGTAAAATTAGATTACAATTTGGGTGGAAAATAATCTACAAAACTTTTTATTTAAGGATTCCATCTAATACTCATCTGGTAACCACTTTTCGGTTGACTTATGCAGGACAAAAAAAAAATGAAGAAAGAAAGAATAGTTTCAGTAAGAAGCGTAGTGAAAATAAAACCCCGATAGAATTCAAGATTCAAAAAGAAAGAAATACTCGAGACAAAATAAAAAGTAGGAAACTCCATAAGTTGTGAAAAAGAAATATTGTTTATTTTTATGTGGGAAAAGCCATTACTTGGAACTGAATGGAAAGGCTTTTTTTCAGTAAAAGAACTGAAAGAAAATAAACAAAAATTCTTTCTAAGAGCCTGCAAAAAATGATACTGCTCCTATTTTTTCTAAATAAAAAAAAAACATCCACTTGGGATACTTATACTAAAAGCCAATTTGAAAAACTACCCAGATCATCAGCTTCCAGAAATTTCAAGAAATAGCATCTTGACTTCTATTTTAACCGAAGACGTATGGATTCAAAATGTTTTTTATGATCAATATAAGTCATTAAAAACAAATTCAAAATCAAATAATCAAAATTGAAATATAAATAAAAATTTCTTAAGATCAAAATATTTTAAAATAATAAATATATAAAATGAACATATAAGAACCAGTTCAATGAATGCGAAACAACCTAATACCAAAATTAAGATGCATCACATTTAATTTTTTAAAAATTCAAATCGATGAAACATTTTTTATACAGGAAAAATTTATTTCAATTGATAAAGAAATTTATCGGTACAAAAAGATGTGTTTATTATTTACAACAAATAAATTTATTTCAACTTTTTACACATAGATTTATTTCAACTGTTAGTTTAACTTTGGTTTCTGAATACTGTTTTTCAAGGCACAAGATTGTTTTCTTTCAGCAAAAATTGGAAACTGGAAACTAAATATTTCCCAGAAATAACAATTTAGGAATTTCAAATTTCAAATTTTGGAAATTTAGCCTATATTTTATCTAACTTGCTAATTTATTATGACCACCAGTGCAAAAATATTATGAGAAAGAAATCATCCCAAAACCATTCTATAAGATGAGTAGATTTCGCTTAAATATATTTTTTTCCCAGTGAATCATTAATAGAAAAAAGTTTTCTTTAAAAATATCTAAATAAAAAATTCATTGCTTCTAGAGAATATTAGTTCTCATGGAATTTAAATCCTCTGAGCATTATGTGCGATTTTCATGTCTGTGGCAATCCAGGTGTAAGTCTAAAGATATCCCAAAATAAATTACCTCTTCTCCTTTGAGTAAAGAAAAAATCTTACAGCAGCTTATTTATTCCTCCCAAAAGAGCAATAAGAAGGTGGTTACTATCAGGAAATTAAGATTGAAAGATGATATTTTAGGATCCAACAGCTCGCTTGAGATAAGGGATGTTAAATATGCAAATCGGTACGAAAACGCGCCCTCCACCCCACCCCACCCAAAAAACAAAATACTAAGGGTTTTTTTTTTTTTTTTTTTTTTTTTTTTTTTTTTTTTGCAGAGGACCTTTTTATTCTATACAATATTTTTGTATAAAATTATTCTTAAAGAACTGTTAGAAATTAATATTTTTAAAAATTCAAAAACACAGCGAAGCTATTTGAGAGTAATGAATACATCAAAGACCCGTAATAGCCTACTGATAAGTTGGGTAGAAGTGGACTTTGGGACCAGAAGGTACTTAGCTTGAGCCCGTATTCCTCTAAATATTGTCCTATATATGTTTCTGGTGTACATCAAAGAGCTGTAATAATCTACTGATAAGTAGGGCAGAAGTGAACTTTGGGAACTGATGATACTGAGTTTGTATCCGTATTTCTCTAAAGATTGTCCTGTATATGTTTCTGGTGCATATAAAACCTATCAAGTGCCAAAGGGCCTATCTGTAATGCAACATTGAAGTTGGGAGACTTGGCAACTTAGGGATGATAATTGCATTCGTACACGGATCAGAATTACAATGTCCGTACTAAAACAGCCTTCCTTTTGATAAAAAAGAAGTTACTGATTTAAATTTCACGCCATTTCATAAATAAGATCAAGGAGATTTTCATTCAGTATGGATGAATAAACTTAGATGGAAAATAGGAGTCATATTTGTATAAGAAATAATTAAAAAGAAAAAAATTAACATAACAGAGACAACCCAAACAAAAATAAACTGCTGTATTGAAGTTTTGCATAACAAAAATGTACAGAGTCAGAGAACAAATTTTCTTGCAGAACTAGCTCAAACGTAAAACACATTCAAATCAAAATGGTACAAAATTAATAACTAAAACAAATATACAAAAAAAGGGACACAAATCTGCTACTAAAGACGAATTTACAAAATATAAGAGAAATGGTAAGAAAAAAATGAAATATTTTGCGAATTTAGATTCAAAACTGGTTTGTCAATCCGATGAAAAGTAGAGATGAAAATTTTAAAGTTGGAAATCTTGATTTAAAATCTGTCTCTACGAAAATATTATATATATATATATATATAAAACCGTACTTCGTAGAAGAATCAGTTTCTGAAAACGTCATTTAATTTGTAGTGAACTAATCAGGCAGCCTTTTAGACGTCACTTTTAGTTAAAGAAGAAATCAAATTGGAATAAAATAAACTAAGCAAAGACAAATATATTGTAATCTTCCAATAAAATATTTACCATTGAACATTGATGAAAAAAAAGTAATCAAATGTAATAACAATAAAGCAGAAACATCTTAATATTTATCAAATAATATTCTAGAATACATTTGAAATAATAATTAGTGCAAACAATCCCAAAATATATATTAAAAAAATTATTTCTAGTTTGAAAACTAAATTTTTTAAAGTAGTGTTATGTATTGTATCATTTATACATATATTATATCACTAGCAGTACCCACATAGCATTGCCCCAGCCATAACATCCCGGACATTCTTTCTCTGATATTCCCTAACCGAAAGTTTCTTTCCTCTACATTTTCATTATCGAGCAATAAACGAAGCGTTTTGGCATGTAATGTGCTCGAGCCAATGTTGGATTTCCTTTTTTTAGGGGGGGGGGGGTGCATAATGAGTTTTGAATCGCTGTTTAAAATCAGTAAACAAAGAAATGCATCGCATATGCATACGACAGTTCTTGCTATTTGCGCTTGCGCAATTTGAGATTTGCGTATGTACATGCGTGGATGAGTGCAAAGCACAGATACTGCTGTTTTACTCAAGCGCGAATCTTAGTAGGAAAATAATTAAAATCGCAATTATAAAACCCTTTTTTTATTTTGATATGACTTCAAACTAAATTATACTAAATCATTCCCCAATACAGTCCTTACAAAATGGTACAAATATCTCCAATATCAGATGATTATTGAGTTTTTCTCTTTCAAACATACAGACGTTTTCAGGAGACTTCGTTTTATACTATGTATAGATTATCATCAGCATCTTTTAGAGCTATATGTAACCGTGAAATTACATTCGTTAGTATTCTCTTTCTTATCAAGAAACTAAATGCGCAGTGAGAACCCGATTACAAATTCCTAATAACATGAAACAGTAATCATTAGTTTACAAATTAACCAGAAAATACAAATTGGAATTGTTGCTTATAAATATTTAGAATCATTCGATACCTCACAAGTACTGTATTCAAACACAATATTTAAAATATAATTTACAAAAGATAGAAAATTTTAGCATACTCTAAATAGAGGCCATCAATAGAAACAAATTAAATTTCAGGACAATTCTTACTGAACATCAATAATTATTTACAGTTTCCCAAATTTGTTTTGTGGGGCAAAATAGACACAAAACCAAGCGAAACGTTTTGCTGACTACTTTTAATTTCGTTAATAAGTTTTCTTTACGAATTACGAATTCTTGAATTTACCGAAGAAGCAAATATTCATAATATATCTGGAGTCTTAAATCCGCAAATCACTAAAATATCAACGAACGGCAAATTTTGCATTTTACCCGCAACATATCTTGTATATGTTTGAATGACAAATGGAAATAATTTTAAAAGAACGAGAAAATAATGAATAGATACTGAAGCTTTTGCAAAGGACAGTAAGTAGAACACCATATTATTTAAAAATCGACTCAAAGAAAATTCTGCAATCGATAATGCAAACAATAATTTATTAAAATAACAATAGCAATAAGGATTAAAAGAATCACATAGTTAAGAAGCAGATTAAAATTGGAACAAGAGAACAAAGAAAAGACACGCAGCAATGAATATAAGCATTCACATATTACTACAATTGTCAGAACGTATTTTAGCAGTATATATATGCATTACAAGATTACATTTACTATAACAAGGCACCATCTATTGGTGAAGATCTAGCATTATACCATGAATGATTCAGAAAAAATAAAAGCGTGTAAGCTTTCATAATGTAAACCAAATTCTAATAGTTGAATGAAAATGAATGGACTTAAACCAACTAAGATTCAATAATTCACTCAGAGAAAAAGCTTTTTTCCCTATTACAGAAGTAAAATAAAATAAAAGACCGTAATTGCAACACATCCCTTCCGTTCCTTCAACATAAAAAACATTAAAATGCGACCATTTATCTCAATTTTAAAGCTAATAAGGGGAACTTCTTAGCCTTTCTTATGATGTGGAATGGCTGAGAATTTCTCAAGCCGTATTAGCTCTAGCGCTTTTTATTCGTTTTCCACTCTCACATAGGAATTTCAAAAAAGTTTTAAAAGAAAAAAACAAGTTTTATAATTTATTTTTTCAAAAAATATTTCAAAGAGAATTTTTTTTTACATCAACCTTTTAAATGCTTAAGTATATCAATCTAGTATGCATGAGTTTCGATTTCCGATATATAAAAGGAAGAATTGAAATTGTCATTACAATATATAAACTTAAGTTACAATTTCTGTCTGAAATGATATATAAAGACCTAAAAAAAGTGTCCTTAGTATGCTTAATTACTTAGTTGAAATCGGAGCTATATACAAAATGCACAAAAGAAATAAAAAAACAGCACCAAATAGAATTTTGTGAAAACTGAATTAGACATTGCCTGAATGTATTTTTACTTAAACATATTCCAATGTATCAACCATGATTTCTTGGCTTCAATCTCCGGTCAAAATTCAAAAATTAAACATCTAGCATTACAGAAAATATCTACCCATTGCCCATAAGCATAAGAAAAACATTTATTTAAACTTATGTAATTTAAAAATCGACAGTCAAGTGTCATAATTATTACAAATACTTCTTTCGAATCCTAAATTTTTACAAACATTTTACTATCAACGAGGCTTTTAAAGACTGCCATACAAATCGGAACATCCAATGCATTCAAGGAAGAAAAGAAAAACAAAAGAACTCCTGATTAAATTGCAATTAGTATGATTCCTTTACTTTTTTATTACGCAACTCAGCCTGTAACAAAAGTACTGTACTGTAAATAAAATACTGTAACAAGAGGCGAGTTACACATGAAAAGTAGCATGATTTAATATCCCAGTATATCTTATAGAATAAATGTTTTGGCGTTTCTACAAAAACAAAAATATTTTAATGTTTATATGATATTTTATAATTATAAGCATAAAATGATGAATAAAAGTGAAATATATAAATACATATGTAACTTTTAAAGAAACGCATATCCCGAGGTAAATTTTAGTATGTCTTTACGAAAAAAATGTTAGTTTTTCAATTTTCTTTATAACCCAACATGTGTGACATATCTTAGAGTGTAACTATTATCTAAGAATTATGTTTAAACTATACAATTTGTGTCGAATATACGAAATTATCCAAGAAATTTTGGAATGCTTCCCAACATTCCCATTAAATAATCAAATCCACTTCTAGAATAGTTAACATCAGATCCATAGTTCATTATATTCTGCATAACATAACGAATATTAATTATAAATCCCATTAAGATATCTTGATTTTTTTTTGTGATATGACAATACTCATACAGCAGAATTATGAAAAATCTCGTTCTTCAGAAAATGCATTTAAAGTTTTTATCTGTCTATAAATAAATATCACTTGTATGCCAATTGTTTGCCACAACTTGTCTTCTAACTGACATAAAGACAAATTAAAGATATATTTTGGAAACAGAAATATACCTATTTTTTTGAAAACTGTGGAAAAATAAAAATGCGAATTTTCATCCCAAATTTATGTTTCCAATCTGATCGGGTATACCTTAATATCCCAATATATTTCCAATTATCTGTTGAAATAAAAATGCAAGTTAAATTTAAAAAAATATTTTTACTTGAGAAAACATTCCAAAATTAATTGAATGTATTTCAGTTAGATTTAAAATCAAGGTTTTATAATACGTTTTATATCTGATTCTGATATCATTTCATTGAATACATTTAAACAATATTGCAAACAACATCAAATTCAGTTGTATTGTTATGAATGCAAATATTGTACCAAAATAATTACTTGATTTCTTAATATAATTAAAGTATAGTAATGGTGAATTTTTTTAATGTATTTTCATTAAACAGCAGAATTAAACTGGTATGATTCCTTTACTGAATTAATTAATTTAGAATAACAAACACATAAAACGGCAAACGATAAATGATATATATCCTTCAAGATATGTTAATCCTAAATTGAGGCATCCTGTGTACTTCAGGAAAACATAAGATGCATTTATCAGAGAAAGTTTCAGTGGTTCTTTTTTGCTTAGTGATTGTTAGAATTAATTAATTAGAAATTCCGCCAGAAAGAGAATTAGGTTACTTCCGAATCAACTCCCTAATCCTCTTTAAATAAATGAATAAATAAATCTCTGGTGGATTGGGAATGTGCTTTAAAAAGATTCTAATTTAGTCTTCAGAAACAGCAAACAAATTATTGAACAAAGAAGCAACGTCTCATTATACGTTTACAACAAAAGAAGACTTTTCTCTGAAAGAAATAATCAGAATATTATTCAAAGATCTTAGAATGTTGTGTCAACGCAATAAATGACATTAGGTTTTAAACTATTTTAAATACGCAAAGTGATTTAAATATGGAAACATTCGAAAATTAAGTTTACACATAGTTCTAATTGTGGCAGAATAATTATTTTTCTTGCTTCTAGAAGTAGTCATGACCATCAAAATGTCAAATTTTAAAATTAGAGGTATTAAAATAATACTTTAAACTTCAATTTTTGAATGCAGAAATATTTTCTAAAAAAATGTTGATTATAATTTAAATATGAAGCTTTAGATTGCGCTCAAGCATTTTTTTTTATTTTAAAAATTATAATTTTCTAATATGTTTTTCTGAAAGGTACTTCTGGTAAGAAAGAATATTACTTATACTTACGATGCTTTTTACTTATGAATTAATATAAATGTTAGACTCTACTATTAGTTTAGTTTAATTCAATATTAATATTATTAACGTATATTATTATTTATTAACATTACATTAACGTCTCATTTTAGAGCAACACTAGGGTGTTTGGGGACGGACCTCGTAATTTTGAATCACGGTCAGATGACGAGGACGAAACCTGAATTTTCACCCTCTCTCCAAGCTTTCACACCACACCACACCAGAGGGAGTAGGCTTGGCTCTGACGGATTTAGCGTACACCAGAACAGCGTACACGACGGTTCTTCGGTGGAATCCGGTCTCGAGCCTGAAACCTTCCAGTTCCGAAGCCGATGCCTTATTACCAGGCCCCCGAGGTCTTACAAGACTATTATATTTAAATAAAAAGGAACATCTTAACCGTTGTTAAATGCTTTATAAATTGTGAATATGCCAAAAATAACATAAAACAATAGATAACCTATATGGTATCTGGAATTTGTGGATCCTTTTTAAATCATAATTTGATGAGAAAATATTGTTATACTTCAGTTTAAACAGCATGCAACTGATACATGTAATTATAGTTCTTATACTTTGCATTACAAATTTCATACATAGAACTTTAATTTGAATACATATCCTAATACTCATATTTTAGGATGTTACTAAAATACATAAAAAGCGAGGTATCTGTTACTTATTTGAATTAACTCATTTAAAAAGTCCTGAATTATGTCAAGCGAATAATAACTTAGTGTATAAGATGCCAAAAAGAGATTAAAGACTCAATGATACACGCGAAATGGAAAGTATAGTATTAATTCAGTATTTAGTTTATTTATTATTAAAAGATTCAATTCTTATGTAGGGGTTAAATAAGTCGTTTAGTGGAAATTATGCGATTAATGTGCCAGACGTTCAGTTGGTGAATCATTTAAGCCGTTAATCGTGTAACGTAGTAAATTTTGGTCTGCCAAGCGATATGAAGATTAAAAATGCAATGGAAATTCTTTGATTTTTGTTAATCAAAATTTGTTTTTATCGACGGTTTTTTATTACTTTTAAAACTTTACAGAATTAATATGTAATTCGATAATTATATATTAATATTTTTACAAATGTTTTTAATTATTGTTAATTACCATTGTTAATTACCAACCTTCCATTAAATTGGAAGAAACGTCTTTCCATCTTAAATAAGAAATGGACATTATAAAAATATTTTGCAGTTTAGTAAAAACATGCAGGTTTTCTATAATTGTATTTTTAATGTAATACAATGTAGGGAAAAAAGATAAAATTGAGTCGGATATTAAATAAAAAATATATATATCTATGATTAAATGCAAAAGATAATTTATTGGACTATTAAATGACAAATCTGGCAAAGAGAAACAAAACCATTTGAAAAGAAATCGTTTGCTAAAATAAATTTGACCGATTATAAAAAATTAATTTGGCATAAAAACAACAGCATAAACAGGAAGAAAAAGCGAATATACGCTATTTTGAGAAAAGCAAACAAAAATTTGAGAGTATTTTACCGAAATTCAAAGTTAAAGAACAAAACAGATTGAGCAAGAAAAAGATGAAATAATATATTGAATTAATAAAGAATAATTGCTTTTGTTGATATTAGCAATATTACAATTAAAAATAGTTATATAAAATGATCTAAAAAAGAAAAGAAAAAACTAATAATTTTCCTTATACTGCACATTTCCTTATACTGCATTTTTTAACATTCTCAAATTATTTACAAATGATACATTTAATGACGTAAAAACGTAAGGTACTAAAATTTGATACTGTCTAAAATTATTTGTTTACATTGCATATCTTATTAAATAAAAGTATTGTTTTATAGAAAACATATGAATTTATAAAAAAAAGATATATATTTCCAAACATTAAAAACTAAGAAATTAATTAATGTTTATTATATCTTGAGAATCCTAGAAAAATAAAGAGCACTATTTCAATATTATTCTCTGATTATTTTGCCATTTCAATAGTAAGTATCTATATTATATTCAGAAAGATTTGGGAGATTTATAAACGTTATTAAACTGATATAAATTATTTTATATCAATAAAGTTAATCCTTATCGTTATTAATGACTATGAAAATATTCAATCAAAATTTATAATTTTACTTTTATAATTTTTCCTATAATTTTACGAATTTGAAGAATCCCTTTTCCATTCCATTGGATAAAATTAATTAAATGCTGACTTATAAAAATAAACGATTCTCTTGAAATTCATTGCTTCTCATATGCAAAAATTACGATGCCTTTATTGTGTTTACAAATAATGATAAATTTAATTATATATTTTTATTTACCATAGAATGCATAAAAGTACTTAAAAATAATGTCTAAGCCTTCAAACTTTTCTTCATTTCTTCAAGCATTTCTTTTGTAGAAACTTTTTCTTTCTAATACCTGATGATGTCATTATAGAATGAATTTGATAATTTACGATAAAAGAAATAAGACTCTTAAAGAAAATCCTATTGTCTTCGATACAATGTACGGAGAAACACAATTGATGTAAATTCTGTTTTTACTTATTATTTTTCAAGTAAAAAACCGTATCAAAAGGAATTTTTTTTAAGTGTCACTTTCTCATATTTTTCCTCTACATTAACTAACGGGCGACTAAACACATTATTCACATTTTGGAATACAGTATTAAAATTCTTTTGACGGCATTATTCTAAATATCCAGCGTTCACCTTATGCAACTGCTCTAATATTAAGTTTTTGTTTTTCATTTTCTGTATTCTATTTTTAAAACGGCTAATTTCTTCCAGCTTCTATAGGACACTTTATTGGATTTATATATTTCAATACAAAGTACTTCCATATTAAAATACAGTTTTCTTTTAAATAAAAAAATCATTCAAAACTTTCATTAAAATATATTTTTAATATTATAATTTATTATTTACTGGCCGCCTTTGGCGACCAATCGGTTCGCCAATCTTAATGTTCGTTAAAATTTTAATAATTAAATATTTTATGCAATTCCTACTTTAATAGCTTCTTCATCAAAATATTTTAAAACTTCAAATTTTGATAGTCATATAATTCACTCATAATACTGTAAAATCCTTCAGTCATAACGTAATATGTATCTCTCTAATTTTCTGTTAGATCCCGTAGAATTCGTGCTTTAAATTAAAGTGGAAAGGATTAATCTGCAATTAATATAATAATATTTTTTACTCAAACAAAGCATTTTTTCATAATATGATTGCTGATAACAGTGTCACTGAGCGTTTAAACTTTATGGGCACTAAAGAATATCTGTCTTAATTTATGTAATATCTCAAGAATTTCTCAATAAAATTTTCTCAGATTCATCATGAGCAGATCAATTAATTAACAATGTTTAATTTTAAATCCATCAAACACTAAGAAAATAAAACGAATCGTTTAAAATAATCGGTTAAAAACACTACTTAAACGATGTACTTAAAACTATAAGCATATGCAAAAAATATATAACTAACATAAATACAATTTAATTATAAAAGCATGCAACTAACCTAAAAATAATTTAAATCAAGAATCATCCGTTGATAATATTGTCAACAATCAGAACACAATGCGCATGCGTGAATTTTCAACGCCAGTTACGGGAACGCAAATGCGTGAATTTTTCTACGCCAGTTACGGGAACGCAAATGCGTGAATGTTTCTACGCCAGTTACGGGAACGCAAATGCGTGAATTTTTCTACGCCAGTTATGGGAACGCAAATGCGTGAATGTTTCTACGCCAGTTACGGGAACGCAAATGCGTGAATGTTTCTACGCCAGTTACGGGAACGCAAATGCGTGAATGTTTCTACGCCAGTTACGGGAACGCAAATGCGTGAATGTTTCTACGCCAGTTGGGGTAACGCTATGCAGATTAGACATTTTTAATTTCTTTTATTCTGTGTTATTTTAATTCAAAAGTACTTCAGAATGAATCTGAAAGATGGATTAATTAACAATGTTTAATTTTAAATGCATAAAACATTAAGAAAATAAACAGAATCGTTTGAAATAATCGGCCGAGAAATGTTAACCCTTGCCTCATTACTGTTGGGAAAAAAAACTGAAGCCTTACTCATTTGGCGGTGGGGAAATGGAAGATTTTTTGTGGCGGAAAAGTTAGTTTTTAATTAAAAATTAAAATTCTAATTAAAAATTCAAAAAAAGGGACCCCAGGTGCACATTTTCGACCTTTAAGGTATACATGTACCAAATTTGTTAGCTGTAGGCCAAATGACCTGGCCTGTAGAGTGCCAACACGCACACACATTGAGCTTTATTTATAAGTATAGATATAGATATCTGAAAAACAAACTTTATTTAGATTAAATAATTTTAATAAGGTTGGCCTATTTCAAGCATTTTATGATATATTTGGTGTTCAAAGATATTTTAAATATTTCTTTGATCCAAATTTTGTTTTGATTTTGCACGGATTTAACAAATAATAAATTTTCTTCACTACCAAAACATTTTGGGTCAACATTTATTCTAAGAAAAAATGTTATATGAATAAATCTTTAAGGCTAACCAAATCCTTGAAATGTCAGTAGCTGAATATTGTAAGAATTTATAAACATAAAATTATGAAGAGTTTTAATGTTATAGATAAAAATCGAAATGTTATAGATTTTAACTTTTAGGAATAACTATTATATTTTTAATATGTATTTAATGTAATTTCAATAAAAATTAAATTTACAAATGTTTTGCTGTACAATTTCTGAATATATTTGCAAATAAAATAAACGTATGCCATCAGATAACATTGTAAAAAGTGAGAGTGTTTTTATTCTTCTTGAGAATATCAATCACTATATCTCTTCATGATAATTTTTTTAAAGTACTGCAGGTGTTTAATTGTGCATTCTCTGCTCTGACCTTCTATCACATTACTTTTTCCTTTCTGATATCAAATTAAAAGAATTTATAGATCACTCATTTGGCTTTTATTTGATTACCTGCATCCTGTCAAAGTAAAAGGAAATTTTAATAGAAAGATTTTCACATTTGTTTGAAAATTTATCACTGTCGTTTTCCGAATTTCATATCAATAATTTAAATGATAATAATATAACCCTAGTCAAAATCAGACAGCAATGGCAATTTATTGTAATGTACTATTGTAATTCATCTTTAGAATATATATGCATATAATGCATGAATTAAAGAGAAACTGTCCTATGTAAATAATTCTTTTAACAATTTTTATTCTTCTTAACTTCGAGGAAATATACCAATTTTTATATCTTTTGTCAAGATTTCTTTGCTAAAGTCATGATACAAAGTGATACAAACCGACTAAGAAGATAAAAATCATTTAAGAGAGAACGTGAGAAAATATTCTGAACTTATATACTTTTAGAAAGGAATTTATTGACACAGCTGTTTGATTCCATGGTAAAAGCCATAACACGATTAACTTAAATAAACGATAATAATCAAGTTACTTTGAAGCCGAGATCGAGTGATTAGAAAATTATTTTTAAAATTTATCGATGAATATAATTTTCTTTTACTGGTTATTTGTGATTTAATGGTACTTTTTTTTCTATATGAAGAGGAAATAAACAGCCAAAAATGAAACATTATGAAAGATATATAACCCTGCTTTAGTAAATAAAAATTGGCGAACATTTTTCTTGTCATTTCAAAATCAATGATCTAAAACAAATTCAGTTTTTAAGTATAAAAACTATTCAGTCATAGAAGTAAAAACCATTCAGTAAAATAAATAGTAACAGATATAAATAATATAAAATAATAGTAAAATAAATAATAAAAAGATGTAGCTATCTGTGACTATTTATTTTACAGAGGAAATTCCAAGTTCATTTAAGTAAAGTTTTAAAATTTATAATTTATGAATAAAATTTTATTTATTTATAAATTTTAATGTTTCTCTTACAGCTTTCTGATAAAAGACAAACATTGCTAGGAACAAGCGTTAGAATATCATTAAATTATTTCAATCAAAAACATTGTATAGACTAATTATACTCCTATCGATTTTACTAACTGGAAAGAGGATAAACCAAAAGTGAAGATAATCAAAAATATCTGTCAGCAAAAGAAAATAGGAAACAAAAAACGTTATTTTCTAAAATGCTAATATGATATTTATGAAATCTTATTAAAAAATATTTTTATTTGTAATTTTTTCCTTCCTTATCTTTTTTGCCTTAAAGCATTAAAATGATATATAATATTTAACTCTTAAAATTAAATATTATGAAAATAAATTTAAGGCTCTAATGCCTGTTTTTCCAATAGGATATATAATGAAATTGCTTTTAAATCAGTTTACAGCACACAGTTGTGTTGATAAAAATCGAAATATACAAACAGATGTTTTTATTTTTTAACTGCATTATTTTTTCCGTATTTTCTTTTTATTACTGAAAAGATCACATTAACGCTGAATTAAAAGATGCTATTGTAGAAATAAGGTATTTATCACTGTTAACAATTTTTTTACTCAAGTAAGGCCTGATGTTGCAAACAGGAAACAAACTGTTTCTTAAAAAAATAAACCATATGCTTAGCAAAATAATGTTATAATATTATGCTATATTCTATTCAAAAAATGGAAGCCATAAATTTTATATCAGTTTTTAAAAACTCAGACAATTAAGAGTTAAGTGCTAAGTTATTCTTGTATTATCTATAAGCTTTTATGGAATGGAGGAAAATCGTGGATTTTATATATAATCTAAACAAAGATGCAAATATATCAGTATAATTCGAACGTTTCGCGTTTCATGAATACGTATCTGCAATAAAAGATGGCATACTAAGCATGCTTGCTCATTAGGTGTGAGAACTCGCAGGTTTCAACCATTGATTAATGCGATTTAAGGTGAATGCAATGCATGTAGTCAGAGCAGAATCTATCGGATATCATGTATGCATTAGATTAAATGCTACAAGACTGGAACAGCTGTATATATATCATCCTTATTCATTATTTTTATCAAACATACTAAATATAATAATTCTAAAAAATGAGGCGAATATTTCGTTTAACATTTTTCCTTTTTCTGGCGCGTCATGTATCTTAATTCGATCTGAAAAGCGATGCGTTTAATTCGCCAAGTTGAAGAAGGTATGCCATTTTTTTTGGAGGGGGGGGATTCTCGTAGCGACTTAAAATTAAACAAGTACCCATAAACGTATAATTTATTACATAAGAAAAGCAGCGGATTTTTATAACATTAGTTCGATTTTTTACCATCCTTCAACTGATATAAAAAAAATATCCATCTTCCAAAAAAATATGCATCCAGTACAAACCAACAACAAAATTTACATTTCATATTTATTACCTAAAACATGCATCTAACCGATGAAAGGACATAAAAGAGGTAATAAAAAGACAACCTAGTAAATTCCAAGCTCCAGATTCGTTGTTTAAGATCCTTATGTGGCACATCAATGCAGGTATTTGTATCAGCTGTAATAAATTTTTGTGGATGCAGATATGTTTCTTTTTGCAGAAGAAATGGCTATCTAGAATTCGGTCCACAAATCTATTCTCCGAGTCTAGTTTTATATGGAATATTTTTATTCACTCTGGAAGGATTTTATTTCTGTCTATGTAGTATCCTTAAAGGACAGAATGCTTTGCATGTCCTCCTTACTATTGATATCGTGTATTTATGGGCGGTTCGATAAAAGCGTTGCTTTGAATAACGTTTTTCTGAAGAGGGAATACTTCAAAACTTAGAACTACTGACCTTTTTCCAATGAATACTTATATCTTTAATTCTTACAGTGAATTAAGATGCACTGTAAGAATTAAAGATGTAAGGTTCTTACAGTGCATATTCTCTTCGTATTTGATTACTTTGTTTCATGGATAATAAATACATCAAATAAAGAAAAGTAGAATAATGCATATTTGGTTGAAAAAACATTGTAACATTAAATAATTTTTACTTTCTTGTATACCTAATACAAAAAAATAAAAAATACAGTAATCAAAAAAATTGAAACCGAAATTTTGATGAATCCCCACGTTTTAAACCTCCCTGAGTTCGAAAAATACATTTTTGGAAAATGCCCGTCTATCTATCTGCCTCTCTGTGACAAGATAACTCAAAAACGCTTTAGGCTAGACGGATGAAATTTGGTAAATGATCTTTATGCCTCATCTGTAGATTTCCATCAGATTTTAAGAACATTCATGGAAAATCTGTCTGCTGGCTGTTCGAATATGAGTTAAAACGGTCAATACAGAACGAAGAGAGTTAGATAGATAAAATTAAGTATACATAATTAACATCTAAAATTTAGGCAAAAATCAAATTTTGAACCAAATCCAATAAGAAGTTAACTATCTGTCGGTTATTACCCTCAGAAATGTATAAACGCGATAAACATAAGCACAATCATTTAAATATATCAAATTTGGTATGGGATTTTGTGCCTACAAGTGTAGTTTTGTGTCAAATTTTTGCAAAATAGTTTTTAAAACATGAATTCAATTTTCGGGTACAATTAACAGCACGCCAGGGATTAATTGCCAAGAAATTCGAGAATGATGAACGATACATTTGAATAAAAATGTTAAGTGCTATTCATACCGAAGGTTGATATTTCGCAACTATTGAACCCCAATTCTAGTCGGGTTTTTTTGGCATAACACCTTTATTAGAAAGTATGATAGAGTCAGAGAGAAAATTCCCGTTGGTCTTTGTAACGTAATTTTCATCATATTTATTGCACCGTCATACGATTGTAAAGATATTTTATGCCATAATGCTCCCTCAATACAGTCCTCGCTTCAGATATTATAGAATCATAATTTTATGACCCTGTTTCTTAAAAAGTGATATGTAGAACAGAAGTCACCAACCAAAAAATAAAGCAATTATTATGAAATTAACTTATAAGTAATTATTTTCTGAGTGAAAAACTATTAAAAGAAAGATACATTATATTTAGAGCGCACTAATTCTGTTACATTCAAAATACATATGAATCCATTCAAATTAGAAATAAATAGATTTTATGTTTAAAAGCAAAAAGAATGAAATGAATTAAAAGGAATAAAAAGGAAGAATCCGGCCTGAAGATTTTATCAAGGGTTAACTTCAAGAAGGGATTCAAACAAATGATTTTTTTCTGACTTTCGTACAAGTATTGACCCCTCAAGAAATTGAGATTGATATTTTGAAGATAAGTATTAATATCAATAAGGCAATGACAATAAATTGCACAATAATAAGCAAAATATTATTTCAAATCTAAGCAAGACTACAGTAAAACCACTACAAGACCATTATTAAACTATAAAATCAAAAAAGCATCAATAAAATATAAGAGCAAAGAACATACCAATTGAAAGCAAAAACACTTCAAAGGATTTTATAAAAAAAATGAAACTTACCACTTTAGACAATTATATCAAACTAAATTCAACTTTCCCGCGCTTAAAGCTGTAAACGTCTACAATTCTTGGTCAATATGCTTCGTCATGAAATGAAGTAAATTGAACAATCTTAGCGCCATCTATTGAACTGTAAAAAAGAAAAACTAGGAAGCATATCTTTAGTTGCGATGATATTAAAATATAAGTTAGAAATTAAATAAACCTTCTCTTACTGAAACTTCTATATTGCAATTGTTTTGGGGAAAATCATTAAGGATTATTTATTAATGAGACTCTTATTAATGAGATTTAATGAGACTCTTTGTTGCTACAGCATAAGAAATTTTGTTACTGTGTTTTTTTAATCCTGTTAAATTTTGAGAAAATTAAACCTTTGAAAACTTTAGATTTTAAATTAGAACGGTAATTACTAAATTTAATTGTTTTAAAGTTAAATTCATTCCTTTTATCATAAATATCCACCAGAGTTTTTCCATTAGAAATTTTTATTTTTAAATCCAAATAGGTAATTTATTGTTGATTTTCGTTCGTTTCAGTTAAACTTAATTCTTTTAGACAACAATCAATGACATCATTAGCATTATCTATGTTAATTAAAAGTAAATCATCAATATGTGTCCTGCCATTTATTAAATTATGTTTAATTATTATTTTCTCATAATAAATCAGAAAAATATTAGCTTAAACACTTGGAAATGCTGCTTCCATTGGAATTCCCTATACTTGTTTATAAAAATTAATGCCGTTAAAAACATAATTTACGTAATTCAAGCCAGTTACTTTTTTGTAATAAAATCTCTATTTAAATATTCGCCATATATAAAAACACAAGCGTCTATTAATTTCTCATGAGGTAGATTTGTGTACAAATTTTCAAACATAATATTTAAAGTTAAATATTATTGTTACCTTTTAGAAATTCCAGAACTTCTTTGTTACTATTAATTAAAAAATTATCCCCATCTTTAATCTTATTCAGGATAATTTTTAGATATTTCAATAAAGTTTTCTAGTATAGTAATTATAGTTACCAGTGTTTCAAATCACGAATCTAAATTTTAAATTTCTTTTTATAGAATTTTACTATTGGGAACAAATAAAGATAGTTTAAGGAACAAATGTTTATCTAAGTCTTTTTAGCGAAAGGTAGCATTCTTTTGACCAATTCCTTTTTCCCGATACCATTTAAAATGCATGTCTAATTAGAATTATATTCGTTAATTAAAGCTTCTTTATAGAAATTTTTACAAGTTAAACAAAAATTGTTTACTGCCTTATCTACTGCAGTATTAATAAACCTCTCTTTTAAATTTTTTTATTTCTTTTTTCAGCGATTTCTTAAAATAAATTCCTTGTTCTTTGGATCTGCCACTATTAGAGATAATTTTAGTTTTTATTCCCTCTAAAAACCTCACTTTACATTCAAATTTGAATTATTTTTTTAATATTAGTAATAATTAATTAACAGCTTTTTAAAATCGTTTCGGAAATCTATAAGTGATGTAGAAATTACGAAATAAAAGCACTTAAATGAAACCGAATTTCTCATTTTAATTAAAAATAAATTTGCAAACGATAAAAAGATTTGAGTATTATAGTATTTTATCTATAGTTATAATAAAGATCAATGTGTGTGTGTGTGTGTGTGTGTGTGTGTGTGTGTGTGTGTGTGTGTGTGTGTGTGTGTGTGTGTGTGTGTGTGTGTGTGTTGGCGCTCTACAGGTCAGACCATTCAGCCTACAACTACCAAATTTGGCACGTGTATACCTTGGAGGCCAGGAATGTGCACCCAGGGGTTATTTTTTCGAATTTCTAATTAGAAATTTATTTATTTAAAAATTAAGCAAAATTTTGACGTCTTTCTACTATAACTTACGAAAATATTACCGCACAAAAAAGATTTTTACATGAAGTTAAAGATCAAAAATTTATCTTTTAAATGATACTAACGTGTTAATCTTAACATTAAATTTCTATTTTTAATGAATTTTTAAATAAATATTTTAACTATGTTTTTCAATAATTTTTTTCGTAAAAAATAAAAATAAAATTAAGCACGTTCATGGGAAAAAATTAGCTTTTTTCAAGGTGTTGCCATCACATTCATTAAAGCTCTAATTAAAAATAAATTAAATCTTTTTGGAAATGAAATCTGCAAAAATATAATTTTCAGCACGTGTTTGCAGGAAATGAAACAAATATGAAATATTATTTTTTCTAAAAAATAAATTCAAGAAAAATTATTTTATGATCTTTTACACTCTCTATACAGGGTATTTATTTAGTCCCGGACACATTTTGATGTTTAATGACTCATAAAATAATGATGATATAAACAAACTTAGGCATTTATTGATGGAATAACTCATATATTTTCCTTTTCAAGTTTGAATATTTTTACTTTTGTAAATATCGTCTGCGCGTGAGGTTAATTTCAGATAATTTCATTTTATATATCTTACAGTCTAAATATCTGTACTTTTCTAAATATCGTCTACTTATTAATTGCATTTTTCTCTCTTTTGTTTTTGGCAACTATTGAAATGTTATGTTTACTTTTGATGTGTTTGTTATATGTAGTACATTTGTATGTGATGTTTTATTCGAGCGGATATTAAGGAGAATGCATACACCACAAGAGAAAGCACAGATTTTATTGTCGTCATAGACTTAATTTCCAATCAACTAAATCACTGACTTTTAAGAGTTAATTTCCAATCACTTAAACTGACTGATTTATAAAAATTTGAATATCACTATTCAATAAAAAAAGGATAATTTTATATTTTCCATCGATCGCTTCAAAGAAAATACGCCAATCAGCGCGCAGGTTTCTCAAGATTAATTGGCCTAAGATTATGAAAATGTTGAGTTTTTCTAAATTTTTACATTCAAAACTTCATAAATAAGTCTTAGTTGATCGTGGAAAATAGAAACATTCATTCATTCATTTAAAATTTGGTGTGTCCAGAATATTTCTCAGAATATGATACCTTACTGCATTAAATTTAGACTTCATAATTTTTGAAATATATTTATAGGCAGGAACAAAATATTGTTATTGATTTCATTTCAATCCTTTTGAAAGCAAAACTAAAAACTGAATTTTATGCTGTATCTCAGAAATTTTTGTTGAATTATTGTTTGAGATATTACTTAAATTATGAAAAATATTTTGTAGTTAACATAAGACTTAAATACCGAGCGATTCTGTTTGCAATACTCACATTCAATAATAATAATAATTAATAAATAACAATAAAGATGATAAATAAAATAAAACGCTTGGTTTTATTAAAAAATATCTTAATATTAATTGCAATTTCGTCATTTACATTTTTAATTAAAGTTGAAGTTTTACCGGAAATGGCAACAAATTAGCAAAATATATATAGTAAATTGAACGAAACGATCTAAACAATATAAGTTTGGTATGACTATCAAAATTTGAAGATTAAAAATGTTTTGTTTGAGAATCCTTTAAGAGACCAGTTACTTAAAATATTTAATTGAAAATTGTAGCGAGCGGTAATACTGGCGAACCGGCTGGTCGCCAAAGGCGGCTAGTATTAAATAATTTTTTGCTTCGAAAATAATTTTTTTAAGAATTACTTGTTTACGGACATGTTGGAACTCCGTTGAGTTCTAATATTAAATAGATTTCCGTGTTTTCGCATATGACGTATTCTGAAAATGTTGATCCTAAATACTAAAATATGAGCAATGGTTTAAATATATTTTTGGAACAATTAATTAAGTCGGTATTTTTTTATTTGTGAAAGAATATTAAATTATCTTCCCGACCAGCGATAGTATAACAAATTATTTTTAATAAAAATAAAAGCCAAGTTCATATGGAGGATAATATATCATATTCTTAATTACATGAAATTATATGACTTTAACATCACGCGACTGACACACATGATATCACGGACATTATCCGAGACACGCATTATTTATTCCGAATGATGTGTTATGGATTCGAAATTAATAGAGCAAGGCGTATTTCTATGATGCAAGAAGAACTGACCCTTTCCTTAAAATTTACATATTTAATTTTTTATATAATTCCCAAATTCATATATTTAATTTTTAAGTATTTAAAAAATTATATATTTAACATCATTTTATACTAATAATTAAATCAGTGTTAAATGCTAGACACCTTATTTATTTTAATGTAATAATGGCGGTGCAGCTATTTGAACTTGAGAAAAGATAAATGTACTTTTGATTTTATTGATTATTTCAGTTTAATCAAATTAATGCCCGGTTTTTAAGCAACACAAGGGCTACGTTGGGACAGACTTAGTAATTTTGAACCACAATCAGAGGATGAGGATAAGTACGGATCAGATTCTGAACCACAATCAGATGATGTACATGAATTATTACCCTCTTTCTAAATTTCAACACTACAATCATCGCGAGGATTTTTTTATTTTCTCGAATTCTTGTGCGACGAATTGGCTCAATATAGTTATATTCCTATCATTTTTTAACACTTACGAATATAGAAACGATTGCTTTGCTGTTGTTTCTTATGGTACTTGTCATAGACAAGCCCTCTGACGAATTCAGATATTTTTAGCCAAGAGAGCGTCTCTTGTTTCAATAGCGCCATCAAGGCCAAGAGTACGTCTTAGCTACTCAAGCGTAACAATCGCTTGCACAACCCCTTTTTACAGGGGGGCACATGCACACACCTCACAGATGAAGAACAACCATATCCGATCCGGGACGGACAGATCAGGAGGAAGATGCGCTACCCCTATGACAGGTCGTCGGATCGATTTTATTAGATTTGCTTAACAAATTTTATTCATTTTCTGATTTTTTATATCAATAATATTCGCATTCTATTTGCCCGAGTATATTCAGACCCGCGGTGGCCTGGTGGTAAGGTCTCGGCTTCGGAACCGAAGGGTTTCAGGTTTGAGACCCGATTCCACCGAAGAACCGTCGTGTAAGGGGGTCTGTTGCACGTTAAATCCGTCATAACCAAACGTCCTCCCGCTGGTGTGGTGGGGAGAGGGGGGTGCCAGCTCAGGTGTCGTCCTCATCATCTGACCGTGGTTCAAAATTACGAGGTCAGTCCCAAAATAGCCCTAGTGTTGCTTTAAAATGGGATGTTAATATAACTAAACTAAAGTCGGAGTATATTCACTTTCGGTTTGAAGGCATTAAAGAAATATTAAACTACATCCAATCCCAGCATTGTAGAAAAAAGTTTCATTTTCCATCTAATAGTTTGGTGTTTATTTCGTCTCTTTCTCTACATTCGTTTAACATTCCGAAAAGTTTCTCCAAATCTTTTACATTATTCTATCTTTGCTTCCACACGAATGGGGAGAAGAGTTTTGTTCCCTTTTGGTGTAAATATTCATGTAGAATATACTTAATTCTATGACTGAAACTGCATTACATTTTCTGAGTATCAGAATCCCAATTCTCTACCTTTTATTCATCTTTATACTTGTTACATTTCCAAAGTAAAGTCTGCCGAATGGAATAATCAACGAGATGTTAGAACTACTTCAATGGACAAAGATTCTTTTTATACTTTCAAGTCCCATTCTTATTCTACGGCGCGTCATATTTTATGGCACTTCTTTTGTCTGCTTTTTGATAAGAAGAAGAAAGAATAACTGAGATCTCGATTCACTGGAAACTGCTGTCTAGATTTATCGCTTTTTGCTCTTACTGAGGAGCTATTTTGGAGAATGGAGCCATTATCACCTAGTGCATCTGATTTCTTTTGTGTGTTTCTCTCGTTTCCGGTTGTATATTTTAATGGAAATGTGGGAACCGTAATGGATTTCGGTGCTTTATTGCATTTCATAAATCTTTTCGAACGTTTCATTTTATGAATAAATAGCAGATATCCCACTTTTTTTTTTCGAATACGAAGCATACAAACAGAATGTATTGTAATTGTCCAAATAGATTTTACCTTGATTTACCTTAAGAGTATGAAGTATCTTCACGTTTCAGATATTCTTCGGACCGAAGTAGACATTTTTCCTTTTGGAATTATGTATGCCTCTCCATCGCTATGTTAATCAGCTCGGTAACTCAAAGACGCATTGAGCTAGAGTAATAAAATTTTATATATATTCTTACAACTAAATTTGTACATTTCATTTAAATTTTGAACAAAATTCATCCCTAGTAATGTTTGCTAATATGTCCATAGGAATTGGAACTCAGAAACGTACAAATTTATATACATAAAATTTTGTACACGAATTATCCCTAAAATTATAAATTTCTATGAAATTTAGAATCAAATCCATCAATTAGAGAACCTGCTTGTTGCTTTCTATATACAATTGCATCAGAAGGCTAACTGAAAACCACAAATACTAGATAAAAAAAATTTATTGGCTTGTGGCTTAAAACTGCATATTCGTGACAACTGATGAATCAAAATGATGGGAAGTTGTCCTAAATACACTCTAGGCGTTCTTCATTGTATTACGAAGCAAAAATGTAAAGATATGCTTCTTATCATACATTCACGCTTGCGGACTGCACTTATTACATTTGAGAGTTTGCCGTCTCTGTAGTTGCATCATCCCTCCGCTTTTATATGGCAAAGAATGTAGAGTTAACTAAAATGAGCACAGAAGAGGAAGTGCTAGATTATCTAATAAAGTTCACAAGGCAAATATTTTCACTGGTTTAAATTGTAATTATCTTTTTAGAAATTAGCTATTGTAATTTTATTTTTGATAGGCATATGATTGCTTTCCATATTCGAATTGTAGATTAACAGACAGAATTTTTTTCAATTAGAAGAATTTTAATTTAAAATCTCTAAAAAATGTAAATCTTTATGCATATATATATATATATATATATACTTTTAAGATCCAATTTTTATTATTAATTATTCATTCTAATTATCAAGTTCACATATAGTAATCAAAGTATAATATTCATAATTATGCATTTCTATTGTAATATTTTCCCAATTAACTTAAGGTAAAAAAATAATTTTAACAAGGCATCGACATTTTACAAATAATTTGTATCAATATTTCTATAAATATTTTACGTGTTTTAGCAAAAGATTCTTTTCCTGCATCTTATCTATTAGATAGAAAAAAATACCGCCCCAAATTTAGCTATAGGGATGATAATGCTGTGGCCAGATGATAATTCCTCTCTCAAACTTTACAGCACATTATTTAGAAGACATTAGAGTGGAATGGATATAATATACAACAGGTTTGAATACATATTCGTCTAGTTTGGCTTAATATAGTTATATTAATCTCTTAACTGTTTTATTTTCTTTACTATCTAATGAGATGACAAGTTCTATTTTGGGAATATTTTCTTATTTTGATTCAAATATAAAACCATTGAATACTTGACATATCTATGTATTCGAAGTAATTTTAATATTGAATTATAATCGTTATGAATTGTTTATTTTTGGCTTACAGCAATTAAAATTCGATAAATCGGTGCATGTATAGCATACGGGCATAACAGTTAAGGGATTAACGTCCTGTTTCGAAGGAATAATAAATCAATTTCCTAAAATACAAATTCCTTCCTCATACACCAAATAAATTTCCTCGCATTAAAGCCTCCCTAAAGCTATTCCTATACCTATTGATTTTAAACTGCTGTCAAATTACAACAACTTCTGCGCCTCGTTGGTGGGAAAGTATATGACCCAAACGGATTTATATTACATCATACCTTACACAATTCTTCATCGGTGGAATTGTGATGATGTTAATTGCAATAATTATTATATGAAATTACACTTATAAAATGAAACTATACTGTAATAAGTATAATCGTATTATCAAAATAATTTAATGAACTTTAAGTACCAAATAAAAATGTAATTTTATAATTAAAACCATTTTAAAATGCAAGAAGAATTATGGATAATATCACCATAAGTTAAATATATTTTTAAAAATTCCAATAAGTTATTTTGGAGTAGAAAACACTTACCTATGGAAGTCTTTTCAACGAATTCCTAATACTGGGAAAAAATAATTATCAACGAATTCCTGTAAGTGAAAAAAAAATGTCAATGTTTACCCTTTTCCAATAAAAAAATAATATTTGTCAGGCAAATTTGAGTGTACAAATAAAAAGAAAAAAAAAGCTATATCGTTTGGAGATAAATGATTTTAAAACAAATGATGTTTCACAATTCATTTACTATTTAATGTTTTCGAGACTAGATGAAAACGATTTTTATTTTTAAATAAAGTGAATAAAATGAAATAGATTAGGAATAATTACATCAACGTTTTTAGTGTTCTGAATAATGTTTTAAAATTTGTTTTAAATTCTTACCAGAGCTCTGGAAATATTGGAGGAAAAATAATTTTTAACTCGACGAAAGTGGATAATTATGGACGAATATTTAACAAAAATAGGAGTATAAAATGAGTTAAATCTTTGCCTCTCGCTATAAAGCAATAGTTCCGCATCCGCATCTGGCTATAATGCATTAGTTCAGCATCTCGCTGTATTTCGATTTATTTTCTCAAAGAAACTAAATACCAAAAAGAAAACAAAACATTGTTATTTAAATAAGTCATTTTACAAAATGTGCGCTTCCCGAAAATTTGTTCATTTTTTTTACAGATCTAATTTAAATAAGCTGTATAATTTTTAGCGAATATCAAGTTTGTTCTTGATCAAGTATACAATTACAAACTGAATTAATGAAGTTAAACTCATAGATTTTGCATTCAATTACTGAAGAACAGCATTCAAGAAATCAAAAACCAACTTTTTAAAATTATAACAATGGAATAAAGATTTCATTTCGCACACGTATTGTACATTAATAACAGGTCCCCATGAAGTCCATTATGTAAATCTTACATAACTATAAATTTCATTGGAGAAAAAAAAACCGCAGAATTACTTTTTAAAAAATGCTTAAAGTATTAACATTTTATTGCGTGAAAAAATTTTATTATTTATTTAAGTTTTGTTTGAGTTTTTCTTTTAATTTATTTATATAGTTATTGACAAAATGTGTCAATAAAATTTGCTTGCAATTTTAGGTATTGGAACAATATATATAGAAACTATAAAAATTATATAAAATCTGGCAATATATATATTATATTTAAAATTTTTAGTTCGCCTTGTTTAATTTTACTAATACTTGTATTTTGAAATCATTTGGAACAAATGGTTTCGATAGATGATAAAATAAATTTGAATTCATCTATGAATTATTTTAAATCTTTTTATCTTTCCAATATGAAATTCTGGAGGGAGGCCTCTTTCTTGTACTTAATCCTGGACATTTTTTGAGGATCAGGAGGAAGGGGATAAACAATTTAGCACTTCAGCCAGCCAAAGTGCATAATTTACTTGCGCGTTAAATGAAACTTTGTCTACAAAATGATCTAGAGAAAAAATAATTTTGTAATTGAAGTTTTGAGTTAAAATTTTAATATACCAATAATATACACTGGTGTGCAAAACTTAAGCAACAGGTATGTTTTTTGCCATAACTTCACGAGAAATCATCTGAGAGACATGAAATTCAGAAATGAGATACAGCATTTTGTTCTGAAAGAATGACGAAAGCATAGTTGCGCAGAAATGAATACAATGCATACAGTATGGAATCAAACAAAAAAGGCTTTATTGAACTCATAGTATCGTTACACATGATTGTCTGTCCAAGAGGAAGAACAGCAAGCAGATGTTTCTTAGTATGGGATATACCCTCCCCTTACTACAATGGTTGCTTCGCACCGTCTCGCCATACTCAGCACCAGATTGTTCCACAGTTCTTGAGGTAAGAGTGCCCGTTACTCAATCAGCATCTGTTTAAGTTGTCGGGTGTTCCCAGGAGGACCACCGAAACGGTCTCTTTCTGTGATGTTACAGGGATGAAACCGTGTCCCGACCTCTCTCAAAATCAACTGGCGTTGGGAATCGCTTGTAACATCACTGAAAGAGACAGTTTCGGTGGTCCTGGAGTTGTCGTCTGGGGAGGCATTATGATGAACGGGCGGACTGAGCTCCACGTTTTCGACAGAGGTTCTGTAACTGGAGATCGCTATTGTCAGGAGGTGATCCTTCCCCATGTGCGTCTGTTCCGAGGTGCCATTGGATCAGACTTCGTTTTTATGGATGACAATGCACGGCCACTCAGGACTCATGCTGTTGAGGAGCTCCTGGAAAGTGAAGATATCATTCGAATGGATTGGCCGGCGTGCTCCCCTGATTTAAATCCGATAGAACATGTGTGAGATGCTTTTGGGAGAAACCTTGCGGCACGATTACATCCTCCTGGGAACACCCGACAACTTAAACAGATGCTGATTGAGGAATGGGCACTCTTACCTCAAGAACTGTTGGACAATCTAGTGCTGAGTATGGGGAGACGGTGCGAAGCAACCATTGCAGTAACGGGAGGGCATATCCCATACTAAGGAACATCTGCTTGCTGTTCTTCCTCTTGGACAGACAATCATGTGTAACGATACTATGAGTTCAATAAAGCCTTTTTTTTATTCCATACTGTATGCATTGTATTCATTTCTGCGCAACTATGCTTTCGTCATTCTTTCAGAACTGCTGTATCTCATTTCTGAATTTCATGTCTCTCAGATGAATTCTCGTGAAGTTATGGCAAAAAACATACCTGTTGCTTAAGTTTTGCACACCAGTGTATATACTCAGCATTTTAATCCATTTGACAGATCCTTTCTTTGATATATATATACTTCCAATTACAAGTATTTGATTAAAATTTTAAAATAAAATAAATTAAATTATGTGCCCAGCTTTCGAATCCATTTGATTCCAACTTCCTGTTATGCATATACTTCCAATCACAAATATCCTAAATTGCTGATTTTCTTGTTAAATTTGTCAAACTACAAAACACATTTAAAATTGAAAGCTGCAAAAATTCAAATACGAAGAATCTTTTCCCCAGATTCTTTCGACACAGAATAACGATGTACATACATGCCGCAAAACGCAGTTGAAGACTTTACTAACAGTAGTCTTCACGGAGCAATTTGTTTAGAACACTACAAACTTCTAAATGAGAAAATATTTCTCTTCATTAGAATTATCAAAAAATATATTTTCCATTCATGGATAATGAATGGACGGAGAGGGCTCAATGTCTAAGTTTAGAGGCACCGGAAAGATGGAATAATGCAATGTTAATATTTTAATGGAAGCTGACTGCTTTGATTAATTTCATACATTCTTCATTAGTGTTTCTGCGAGGAAAGGAACAAGTTGAAAGAGGGTGTGGCTTCCAAAAGATGCATTTCAAAGATGACTATTTAGATTATGATTTGTAACACTGGCATTTAGAGATAACTAAATGAAACGAACAATTTTTGTAATTCTAAATATAATCTATCGAGCCGCCTTAGAATTCCAGTATTCTTGCACAAATAGATATGTTTATATTCATGCAAAAGTATAAATTTTTGGGTAATATCTTTATACAGAAACTTCCTTCAACTTTATGTATCATCTTCTGGAATAATTCATTTTAATGTGAAAATTATATGCAATGCTGGTCTCCAATTTACAGAGATTTTTATGCTCTACAATTTTCATGCAAATCATTTTTTGGACTGAATATTTTTTATAAAAATATTCAGTCAATATATATATTGACTTTTATAAAAATATTCAATATTCCAAATATATTCAGAAGATATATTTTTACAAAATATTTTTAAAAAATGGATATCACTCCACGTTTTTTTCTCTTATGTGACGTATACTAAAAAAAGTAAGAATGAGTAAGTAAATTCTAAAGCGATATTTTGACAAATATCCCATTTTTAAATTTCCCTGAATCCAAAAGCGCATCATTAAACTCAATAATTGGGTTAGCAAAATAACTCAAGAACACTTAGAATTAAATGGACGAAATTTGGGATATGGTCTTTACTCTTAATTTGTTGATTTTTGTTAAAAATTGAACAAAGTCCATTTAGATGAAGTCTATATATCCAGTAATCTGAATATAAGTCAACGTAACTTCAAAATATAGAGAACTAAATAAATGAAATTTTATACGCAGATAGATTTAATATCTAAAGTGTAATTAGGTATCAAATTTGGCAATAAAAACAACCGTCAAAGAGTTGACCGCCCGGATTATTTATTATTTTAAATACATTAAAATGGGTAAATTATATGGTTTACTCTTTTAAATACATATAAAGGGGATAATTCAAAAATCGTAAAAGATTAGGCATATGAAATTTGGTTCGCAGTTTTAAAATTTGAATGGAATATCTTTGTTAAATTTCAAATTACATCTGTAAAAGAGCTAACCGTCTGTTTATCTGTAATTTCAGAAGCATGTAAACATGATAACCCTAAATACCCAATGATATGAATATGAATTTTGGTACGTGATCATGTGATTTTAATTGCAATTAATTGTCGAATTTTCGTTTGAGTTAGTGGGAAAATAGAGGCAGATATTGTACTGTTTTTCTGTTACTTGTGCATTAACCTCATCCCAGCGATTATTCATAAAAAAATTAATAAAAAATAAAATAAAATAAACTTTAAACAAGATTATTTATTAGAGAAAATGCGAGAAAGTTTCAGATATTCCTCTCCGGGTGACTCCCGTTTGCACTCCAAAATTCATCTCTGGACCAGCCGGGCTGGAGGGAAGAGACTTGCTAAAGCCATGCTTGTCCCTAGAAGTGTTAAATACAATAATATATATATATATGTAATGACATTTTAAAACTTAATTTAATCCTAACTTATTTCTTAAATGTTTAGCCTAATTCAGCCATGTATAAGTCATTCTAAAATATTCTCTCATTTCCCGACCTCATTTCACTTTTAATTCAACTGAAGCTGTGTAAAAATTACTGCGCAATCAGTTCTACGTATCAAGTGAAAATGATCCCTTCGTTGCCCTTGATCAACACGTGTATTCAATCGCCACGTAGCCGGAAATCCCATGTTATATAAGATTAGTGATCATTTGTTTCAGCCCTTTTCTTACTTCTGCTTTTGTTTCGCGCTGTTGTGAACGTGTCTTGTCCGTGCCTGCTTGTAAATAAATTGCTCTCCCAGAATGGATATTAAAATTAATTTAAAACTGTAATTTGTCTCTTCAGTGTCTTCGAACCTGCATTCTGCTTCAACCAAAATAAGCAAAACACACACACACAGACACACACTCACACACACACACATATAATGCGATATTTTAAATAAGATATTTTTAAGAACATACCAAAGCATTTAATGACTAGTTCACTATTAATTAATGTTATATCCATAATGTTATTCTCATAATTTTTACAAGGTATAATAGAAAAACTGTGAAATATTAGCAATTTATTGAAAAGGCTATAATACATTAATATACAAATTCATTTTTAGCACTCGAAAAAGAAAGCATAACAAATTTCTTAAAACATCTACGAAATCATTTCAAAGAATTACAAATGACCTTCACAATCACAGAGATATTGTCTCTGTACAAAAGTCTACCTCCTCTTAATCCGGTAGCATTCATTTGGGATTACGAACTTGCACACAACAGTAAATATTCGATATGGCTAACTGCCCGGTTCACCTCCCGTCTGGAATAAAGCATAGCATTAACTTTAAATAATGAAAATTCGAATGGCAACGATTCTAATAGAAGCTATATCGAAAATGTGAATTTAAGTCACATTTATATTGGTATCCAATACAAGATCAAATAATACAATAGTAGATAAACACAATTTTGAATTTATTGAATTACATTATTCCAACACACAAGAATAAATATCACGTACAAATTTCAGTGCAGACCATCTCATCTACGACGATAGAACGATGGAAAACTAGTACCATGGATAATTGTGGATTTAAGTCAAATTTATATTTGAAACCAATATAAGATCAAATAATACAAGAATAGATCAACACAATTTTACAGCACAAGCATAAGTATCAGGTATAAATTTCACTGCAGAAAATCTCAATCTACCACAATGATGGAACTAGCACCATGAAGAAAATCACATTTATATTTGAATCTAATACAAGAATAGATAAACCCAATTTTGAATTTACTGAATAACATTTTCCAACACACAAATATCACTTATAGAATTCACTGCAATCTACCATAATGAAACACTTATCTGTCAATCTGTGAATGAAATGAGTGGTGCTATTTAGCATGTAAAGGAAATACCCTATTGATGGGTACGGCAAATAATAACTGCAACATACAAAATTCTAATCAGACAATAAATTGAAGATTTTGAATGTTTAAATGGTTCTTAATTTTAATGAAAATTACAGGAATAAACGGTAATGAATTTCAAATTTCGCAATTATTTCAAAAACTTTGTAAACTGCCAAATCCCTAATGACACTCTCTGCGATGGAAAACTGATGAAAAGTGTACTTACTCTGAAAGAAATATTTTCATAAATTGACTTCCCACAAATACGTTTGAATACAGGCTCGGGTAATTTTCTCCACTGCATGTTAATAACGAATAGTTATTCTGTCACAATTAGTCTTAACTGTCTATAACAGCTGTTTCCTCTCGATTCTCGAGCAATTAGCATGGCACTCTGACATTCCAGCTCCCATTAAACCATTGGCTTTGTGCCACCGTTATTCGATAGATTTCGAAAGCATTCCTGAAGTTATTGCGTACTTATAATTATTCGATGCGAAATGATTACTAACCCTAACTGTAATTGAACATTTATTAAAGTAACGCTGGCATTCGTCGAATGGAGAAAGTAATTGAAATTCCAAACAAACCTTTAGCAAGTTTATAAAATTTGCGATTTAAGAAGTCAATATCATGTGGGAAATCATACGAATTCCAATAAGTAACTGATATATTCATTGCTAAAATTTGTTCTACTGTTTGCTAAGGTCAATGCACACGGCGCAAAAATCATATAACAGACGTAAACGTTATTGTCATTTAATTAATTAATACTACAATGCATTGCACTTTACAGCCTCCGTACAGCATAACACACCTCATACATTTTTTCCATAATATGGAAATTGCCATTGTAATCAAAATTAAATTGTTTGCGAACTTTCCATATATCAAATTAATTCTTTTCGACTATTTGATTCGTCAAAAAAGATTTATCACACAAAAAAAATCAGTATAAATTTAAAAATAATTATTTTTTATCAACCCTGATGATAATAAATGAAACAAAGTGTGAAAAAAGAAATTTGATTTAAATCTTTTTTCAGGAGGAGTTTAATGCCAGGTATAAGCAAGTGATAAATAAATAAATAAAATATTGATAAAAAATACTGATGACTATATTCAGTATTTCTTAAAATCCAACTTACATTTCACTGATTTAACAACTTGACAATCTATACTTCTAAGAAAATAAATCGTAATATAAACACTGGAAATAGTTCCATTGAATTTTTTATAAAATTGATAGAAATATATGTGATTGAAATTATGAAATTTCCGTAGAAAAAGGGTTCATCCAAAAAATGAAAAATGTATCCTCAGTTTCTCCCCCTTCCTCAATCCATATTTTAAGATTTTTTTTTTATTATCATATGAGAATATGATGTTGTTTTGGTTACGGGGGGTTGAAGCTCGAAATCGTGTAAGCAATGAATAGTGAAGCTCGAAATCACATAGGCAATAAATAAAGCACAAATGGCAATTTGCATCATCATCGCATATATTTTTTACTTGCTTTTACCAGTATTGCATTATTATTATGCATGATTCTTTGAAAACATATGCGTTTTTAAAAAGTTGACCTGCCTTTATCAGTATTACTTTATTATTACGTATACTTCTTTCACAGCAGATGCGTTCTTAAAAGGTTGAAGTAGAACTCTGGCATCATACCTGTTATTTCATCTCAAAATTTGTCGAGCTCCAAAACTTTTTTTGCAGCTAGAAAAATTGAAAAATGAATGTTTAAAAAAAATTATATATATATATATATATATATATATATTAAACTCTAATTTCAATTTAATTAATTTGCTAGTTTTTATCTTGATTTAGCCCATAATAACTTCATTCTAAAATATTCACTTATTTCCTGATCCAATTCCACTCTCTCTACATAATTAATTCAAGAGAAGCTTTGTAAAATTGCTGAATCGGCTAAAAGACAAACTTTCCCATACTCCGCGTGAAGGGCAAGAAAAATATCCAAAAAGCACCTTTTTTTTTTAAAATCCCGATGTTTTCCCTGCCTCTTTGGCGCGTGTAGCGAAAATCCCTATTGAAATCTCATTGTATGTAATCACTATGGAGAAATATTTTCCCTATCAAAATCTCAGTTTATATAAGACCAGGGATAAATGTTCCCTCGTTCCTTTCTGTGTCGTACTGTGTGTTGGTCGTCGCTCCTGCCTGTAAATAATGCGTGCTTCTCCAAGATGAAATAAAACGCCATCTAGAAATCGAAAGTCTCTTCACTGTCTTCGAAACTGCATTCTGCTTCACATAAAATAATGCTTGCATATTAAAGAGTCGACAAGGATAGTTTCCTGTGAAAAATTGTCGAATTAAAATGAAATCCACGAGTGAGGCGACTGCATTGCGTCTCCGCAGCTCGCCGTGCATCGAAGAGGGTTCCGTACTGGTGCGGCACACTGTCTTCAATGGCGAAGCTCCATGTGAACCGATGCAATACCCCCTGCATTCCGTAACCTGTGACCTCGTCCGACATTCCGGCTTTGTTGTTCAATAGATAACTCTTGTGTTTGTGCTCCTTATATCCTTAAAGAGTTGGGGCTCCTTGTCATCATAAAAATTTCTGGCTCCTTACCTGCGCTGAATAAACCCGATCTCGACGTCATTTTCTTGTTATGACGGAAATTATTACCAAAATAGCTTTCCATCACCGGATGTAGTCTCCAGTGCCTGTTCTAGTGCTCAAAATTGCCTTTTTGTGATTAATTTTTAAAAAATGTGTTTTGGACATTTTTCTAGCACTTCACGCGGAGTGTGGAAAATTTAGGCTTTTAGCCGCTTCAGCAACTTTACAAAGCTTCTCTTGAATTAATTAAGTAGAGACAGTGAAATTGGATCAGGAAATAAGAGAATATGAAGTTACTATGGGCTAAATTAAGATAAAACCTTGGAAATTAATTAAATGGAAATTAGAGTTTAAAATATCATTACATACATACATATATATATATAGAGAGAGAGGGGGGAGAGGGAGAGATTAGTGAGTTTCAAACCGGTTTAAACTGGTTAATGACTTAAATTAATTAAGAAAAATAATGACTTAAAAGTAGTAATGTTCCTCAAATGATAACTTGAAATTTCCGATCGCAAATTTCATTTTATTTTATATTTAGCATTATTTTTGTTTATTTTCTTCGTTGCTTCAATTTTGCTTCGCTGTTGCTTAACTCTTAAAAATTATATAACTGTATGATAATGAATTTTCATTTTTAGGACGAGCCCTTATTTATGTCACGGAAAGTTCATAATTTTAATCTTAAATACATTTATCAGTTTTGTAGAAAACTCCATAAAACATTTTCCTGTGTTTTAATTATGGTATAGCATACATTTTTTTAATTGATATTTTTGGATGATCTCTTTTATTTATTTATTTATTTCGTAATTTCCTCATTTTGCAACTAAGGACGCTGTAATCTGTCTCAATGAATTTAGCATAGTAATTATATTATGGCTGCACATTAATTTTATGGCTACACGATACGTCATTTGGAATTTAAAAAGCTTAAAACGACCTTGCCGATCACTTTGTATATCAATATTATCTTGTTAACATGATAATTACAACACTTTTGATTATTTTTAACTGGTCTGAGATATGTTGTAAGAAGATTAAAAATCTTGTGAATTCATAGATGTGTTATCTAACTCAAAGGGGTCAAAAAATGACCCAGGATCAAAATTTTCATTTCCTGTTAATTTTCTTAGGATTGGATGTAGAAAAAATAACCAAGTTACAGAATTAATTTTGCATTAAAATAAACATCTTCTGTACTAAGATAATTTCGATAACTGTACATTCTTAGAAATTCGGGACCTAAAAGTGATTGTTAATATCCTACTATAGCTATGTAAACATGAGCTAAATCGTCAGTTTTGGAAAAAAAAAATAATAATAAAACAGCTTTTATGCATACTGTTTTATTGCTTTGAGAATGCTTAAATGCACATGATCTAAAGTAGTAGAATGCAGAAATTTAATTAAATAATAAAATAAAGGATCAGAAATATGTTTTGGCAACATTGTATAAAAATGCTCAACTATAAAAAAAATCCAGAAGCTATAAGTCATTAGTTGCTTTTTAATGTACAGAATTTTATTATAATCTTTATTTTGGAAGAAAGAGCATGAGCAGGGTTGTTTTGACTTTATCTCATATTTTAAAATAAATCTATTTATCTTCTGATTTGTATCTATTTTTCCTGACAATAAGTATAAAACCAAAAATCTATTTAATCATTAGTTATTATCTATGGTTGATTCAATCTGCAATGCCTCCTTATTTTTTAACAAAAATTGAAAGAAAATGTCAAACTGTTAAGTTAGTTGAAAAAGAATTTAACTTTCCCTTCCAACTTACCGAGATTTTTTTTTAATATATAGTCACTACACGTTCAGAAAATTATATTTTACTTGGAACGGACCATTAAATTTAATAGTGATACATCCCGTTTTCCATTTGGGGACATGTTCCAATTTAGCTAACCCACTTTGGGACTGATAGAATCTATTTTTCATTTCTATTTCGAAAATAAAACATTAGTTTAGAAATAACTAGGATGGGTTCGAAAGTCATAGAGCTGACTAGAGATAATAGATAGGGGAAAAAAACATAAATTCTGACATTTGGTTTGCAACTGATGTTAACTTTCAGAGCTAATATCTTTCTTTCTAATTGCCACTGAGAAAAAAAAATTAAAAAAGGATTTGAATTTTTAGTTTGAATATCATAATAATTTAAGTTTGATTGTAACGATAAGCAATATGTACGATTCTGTACATAACGAATTTACCACAAACAAACGAACAAAAATGTTTACCTTAAATTCATCCAAAGTTTTGTAAAATAGTAGTCCCTCCTTTCGCTTTTCCCTTTTAATGTCCGTAATGTTTTCGTGTACTTTACGCCATTTTTTATTGGTCCCTTTAGATTAAGTTTAAATAGTAATTAATGTAAGTGGTTTCCCGCTAGCTACGTTTACTTCAGTATACGCCACTATTCCTCTAATCCTCGAGAAAGTGAAAAAGTGGAATATCGCTGCATTTTAAAGCATTAATTAGTAATAAAAAGCAAAATCTGTTATTTGTTTTTCCTTAGTCACATAGGAGTTGTTAAAATGCTCACATTGACTTTTTATAATGTTGTTATTTTGTTGCAGGCGGTTATATAAAGGAAAACACTTTTACTAAACTCCTTTAGTATTAAGTGAAGAAAACTTACTATTGTTATAAAACAAATTGCACGGAAATAAAATTGACATCGCTAAAAATCTAATATTTTTAATATGAAAGTGGTGCGCAAATGGGTTCGAGCGATAATATCCTTTCTCAATATTTTAAGAAGCAATTGAAATAGAAAAATAATATATATATATATAACCAAACCCCGCTGGCCGAAGACTCTCCGTGTGTGTGGTGGCTGGCGTACGTATAAATCTGTCGTGGTCACAAAGTCCTCCATGTCGAGAGTAATACCACTGGGGTTGCTAGTTCAGAGGTGATCGTTCTCTGATTCAGGTCTAAATTACGGTCTGTGGAAGAGTGAATGAAATGCATGAATGAAGTCCGTCCCGTAATAAAGGGTTCTAACGCGTGCGTAGCTAAGACGCCCTCTTGGCCCTAGATGGCTCTACTGAAAAACAAGAGACGCTCTCTCGGCTTAAAATCGCTGACTTCGTCAGTGGGCTTGTCTATGACAAGTGCTATTAGAAACAACAACAACCAAAAATATATTAAGATCTCAACCAATTTTTAATTAATTCTAAGCAAAACTGACAACTCTAGGTAGCTTTACAGAGATTTTTTAAAAATGATTTTAACATCTTGCATGTCGTATCACAAACAACTATTTTACAAACAGCTTATCAGCGCACAGACATTGCCATATTGGGACATTGAACAATGCTGGGTTAGAAAACTGCATGCCATCTGCCTTTCTGTTTTAAATACTAAAAGTCTTATTCACTTTTATTTCATTTTTTTTAAAATTTTATATCATGCAATGGTCATTTTTAAACACCATTTATTACAGGAAAAATTATTCTCCGCACTGGCCAAAAGATCATAAAATATTATAATTATAACAAATAGCATAATTATAGATTTTAATCCGATTCCCTTAAGATGAAAAGATGACATTAATTAGATTGTTTCTAAAAGAACTTACAGTTTTTACATTAACGATATACAAACACAAGGTGCCCATTCTAACTGAAGTGTGATGTACAATTTCAAATCAATTATGCACTGAAGAGACAGAAAAACTGGTACACCAATCTAAAATTATATAGAGCTCCGACAAGTGCGAAGAAATGCTGTAGCACTGAGTGTCAGGGATTTAACTAAATTGTGAAGATATTGTAGAGACAGTTCACACCATGATTCCTGCAGGACAGTCCACAAAGCCATGGAAATGCGAAGTGGTGGAGATCTCCTAAGGACAGCACGCTGCAAAGCATCCCAGATATGCTCGATAATGTTCATGTATGAAGAATTAGGTGGCCAAGAAAAGGAATTAAACTCAGAAGATTGCACCTCGAGCCATTCTGTAGCTACTATAGACTTGCGGGGTGGCGCATTACCTGATGGAATTGTCCACATCCATCGGAATGCAAACAGGAAATGAATGGATGCAGATGATCAGAACGTAAAAATCTTAACGTACGCTGACCAGTTATGGTCATGTCTAAAGTTCAAACATAAATGTTTCATGCCAACTGCACACACCCATATCATCACAAAGCCGTCACCAGCTTGAACAGTTCCCTATAGGTATGAGAGATCCATGGAGTTTTCTACACACCCGCGCACGGCCATCCACACGGATACAATTGGATACCATACAATTGAAAATGACTCTTCAGACCAGACAACATATTTCCAGTCATTAAGAGTCAAATAACGGTGTTGGCGAGGCACAGAACTTTGTACCTCTGAATCAACAACGGTACAGCAGTTGGTCTGCGGCTGCGAAAGCTCATATGGATTAAAGTACGTTGCACAGTGCATATACTGACTACTATAGACCTGTTGATGGCCCTGCATTCAAATCCGCAGCAATGTGAGGAAGTATTGAATGTCTATCTCGTTTGCGAGCAGAAAATCGAAAGAGACAGAGGACAAGAATGATTAAATATATTCAAAAATTAAATTTCAAAATAATATTTTGTATAAGGAAACCTTAAGCTTTCCAGAAAATAACTTCCCTAAAATAATTGTTTAGTGGCATCTGCAGTTAAAACTAATGAGAAGAACTGAATAAATTTAATACTCGAATAATGGAAACCATGAGGAATTCGTCATAAGAAATAGAAATAAAAATTAACAATAAGAGAGAATTGTCGATATTTTGTTCCTGTCGGGAAAAAATGGGTGAGTGTAAATATACAGAAATTGGATTATGCAAAACTTCATTAATATATGAATGATAAAAATACACACATGGAAAAGAATGTTATATAATATGAAATTCACAGAAAAAAAATCTTTATTCAATATTAAGAGTTCCTTGGTTATTACATTTTTAATGTAATAACCTTTTGTGTGTATAGGATATTGTATAGTTAGTTACCTCATAGTACAAATTTTTATACCTCCTATATCTTCCACAATATGCATATAAGATTTTGCTTCATCTCATTCATTAGGCGTAGTTACATGTGTCTATAAACAGATGCATCTATGTTCATCTTAATAAGTTTTCTCATAGTTTTACATAAAAGAACATTTGTATAAATTCTCATTCCCCCCCCCCTCCTTCAATCCTTTCGGTTGCCTATTCTAAATAGCCGTTCTTAATTACTTCTGTCAAAGAATGGCTTCAAAATTTCGTCATTAATTTTAGTTTGAATGGATATTATTTGGATGAGTAGAGTCCAAAATGTTAATTTAACTATTTCTATTAGAAACAATGTCCTTAACTATTTCGAATATGAACGAAACAAATACCATTTCCCAGTCTTCAACAATCAACTGATATTCAACTTCGCGGCTTTCCAAACTCATTAGTGGTTGAAATATGATTTCATACGATGATATTTTTGAGTGCATTTCAATACCGATTTGAATAGAAGTAGCGGCCATTTAAAAATGAGTAAATATGATTCTTCAGCATTTCAATAGCATCGGCAATACATGGAGGATTAAAGTTACAATAACAGTTGAATATTATTCGCTTTGAAGATAAATAATAAAGTGTCGATTGATTTGATCAAAAGGAGCACGGATTCTAAGGCAATAACAATGCTATCCTAGAACGTATCGTTTAATATATCGGTATATATATATCTCAATTATTTAAAACAGAGAATGTGCGCATGTCTGTTAATGGTGTATAGGATGCACTGTTTGACCTAGAGTTAACGTATTTAGCCCCAGTTTAGTTCGAAGAATAATACACTTTATGATGCGACTTTTACTCATATTTTAATTAATTAGAAATTCAACGAGATTTTTTTTTCGTGATAATTCGTAAAAATATTATTGCAAAAAAAAAAAATGGTTTTTCTCCAATTGTACATTATCTTTTTTTAATCATGAAAATTTAGTTCCTATTTTTTCTGATTTTGACATTTTTTTCATATATTACAGTATATTATACTGGAATCTAATCAGAATCATATTAGTAGATTTGTGTACAAATTTTGAAGGATATTCAATTAATGACCGTCTCTCCGGCTATCTAAATGTATGTTAACACGATGATTACAAAATGAAGGGAACTAAATGAATAAAATTTGGTACACAGATTTAACATCTAATATATGGACACTTAACAAATTTGGAGCCAAATCAGTCAAAGGGTTCACTGTAAGTTGGTCAATAATTTCACAAGCATGTAAATTCGATAAACCTAAAACCCAATTACCGAACTATATGAAATTTGTTATGCGATTTAATGACTACAGTTGTAGTTCTCTGTCACATTTTGGTTTCAGTAGGATAAAAAAAAAATAAAAAAAGACGTCTAAAATAAACATTTACTGTGTTTAATACACGTGTATTGCATCTTGGAGATTAATTAATAAAAATATTGCCAAAAATCGTTCTTTTATAGTAATTTTTGTAACTATTGTTCGCCATTTGCAGACTGGTGATAATACAAAAGTACATTTATTTTGGAGTACACAAGAAAATATCGGAGAGACCACTGTCTTTGGTTTAAAAATATTTTTGCATGAATTTCTATAGTACATTTTAATGCTACTATGAAAATATCCAGTTATATTGTTTCATTGAATATTTCATAACGTCATATGCTTCCATGCTTAAAAGATGATGAGAAAAATTGTTTATTGTTATTTTTATTACCGTAGGTAAAAAAAAGAAGAATATTATCGTGGAAAGTTATGTTCATTTTGAAATCACTCGGATAATGGGATTTTAATGACTCTACTTATCATGGGACTTAACTTTAAAAAGAAGGTTTATTTACACAATAAGCAAAACAGATGTTTAATGTCTACCCCAGTTATTAGTAAATTATGAAAGAACTATCATCAATGCATAAGAGAGTTAACTGAACAAACATGGCCAGTATCCTCAATGAGCAAGCTGATCATCACAACCTTTTAGTAATTAATAACTAATTCACTTTATGATCATTTGAAATTTTGTTGAATAAAAACGACCAGATTCAATGTTAATGATAATTTATAAACAGCTAAAATGCAATTTCAATTTAAGCGTAAAATAAAATATGAGGAGGAGATAATTTAAGGAATTTGATATAGAAACTATATGCTGATGACAGCAAACAATCTTGTCATAAAATTTCCAAATCGGAACTGCAGGATAGAGGGATCGATGTTTCGCTGCATGTGTGAATCTGGTGAGCATTCAACCTATTACAGAATCCTCACATAGCAGAGCATCGAAATAGAGAGAGAAGAATGCGAAGTGTCGTTCTCTTCGTCTGAATTATAATTCAGAACTGTGATAAATTCCAAGATAGCCACTGTGTAATTACAAAACGGAATGCTAGTATGCCAAAGTAAATCAATTGATTTTTTTTACAGAAAGTAAAACTGGAAATAAAAGCAAAGAAAAAACATATTATATATTCATCAGGAAATCAATTTCTGGTATCATCACAGCAAAAAAAAAAAAAAAAAAAAAAGGGAATAACGTTAGAGTATTTTGATGACGACAAAACATATAATGGCTGGTGATATTTCTATCAACTGTTGACAAAAGACACCACATGTGAGAGTTTGCTTTTTCACATCTTACTACGTTTGATTGAGCATTTATATTTTGTAAATGCTGGAATGCCATAATTGATCCATATTGTTTCCTTACCCTGCACGTTGTACAGGAAAACCTTTACTTTCAATCACACTATTACTTTTGCTTTCATCAACAGCCTCTTACAACATCTGGGCATACTGGGAACTATATTGAAACCAAGGCCAAGTGTATTTGCAAGATGATTGTCACTTGCCAACAACTAAATTTTTATAACAACCGAAAATTATCGCAAGAACAACCAAATGTGTTCCCCACAGCTTGTATAGAGGCTCTTCGAAGCCGGCACACATAATCCTTCAACAGCATTTTGTTTATCCAGACGATAAAACTTTATTATTGGGCTCTCTCATCTATCGCTAACTTATGCTAATTGATTGTGAAATTGAAATAATGCGAAGTTCAGGTTTACAAGCAGCAATGCAAAGTTGATTTGATGCAACTTTGGTAATCACCTTAATGTTTCGATATCATATGAATTCAGAGGAAAATTTTAATAGATCATATTTTTACGTGTGATTTATTGCTAGAACACGGTATAAATAATTTATAATTGAAACATATTATAACGAGTGATGTGAAATGCGCCATTTACAATAACGCCAACTGAAATTTATAATGTAATCATTTAAGTCACCATTGTGACTTAAGGTAAAATGCTGAACGATATCTATACGATGTTGTTCAATATTTTGGAGATCGTAAAGTATCAGTGAATATCGTAACAACAGCGTTGGACATTTTTCTAGGTTAGAAAGCCATACAAACTCAAATTTCAGCATCAATCTCCAGATATTTAAACTCTTTTGCTGACGAACTGGAAGGCAATTATTTCTGCCTAGCAAAACAAGGAGGAAACCGTTCTTTTTTGGTGATCTGACACAAATTACTTTTCTCCAGTTAATTTCAAATATTCTGACTACCATACGAATTAGCCAGATTATCTGGTGCTTAAATTAAATAAGGTAATTAACAAAAAATGAATTGAATTAACATTTAACTTCAGATTATTTTCGAAGAAATAACATTAATCGAATATACTTATTTGAGGAATTTTCCACTAGTTTTAAATAAAACGGTAATTTATTGATATTTATTAGCAAATTATTAGAGCGCTTATCAACAATTCTCATTCTATATATTAATTATCTACAATTCTCATTCTAACTATTAATTATCTACAATTCTCATATATTAAACATTCAAATTGATTTTTCACACACAGTTATATTTTGGAAATTAACTGAGAAAATTTTCAGACAACTCGACATGTATTCAATGTTTACTTAGGAGTTAGTAAATTTTACATGACAAGAAAGAGACAAAAACACAATTTAAACCACATTTTAATTCTGTACATTATCTTGACACAATCACGATATATATTCCACAAGCTGTACATCGATGGGAAACAACAATAAATATTTATTTACCAGCGAAACTAAGTAATAAATAGAAAAATTCATTATGCAATGCTCACATAAATACAATTAATTTATAAATAAAGAAAACACAAAATTTGATCACAAAAAACTTGAATAAATTGGTCCACTAAAGTGCAAATTAAAACATTTTATGTTGTGGTTATAGAGAATTGTAGTAATTGGGAAAAAGAAATTGCATAAAAAAATAAAGACATTCCATAATGAATTACGTCAAATTATATTTGACATAATTTATTTGTAAATTACATTTTAAAATGCTGAATAATTTCTATATAATTTTAATTGTTTTCGTGGCATTAATCATAAAAGTGTAGTATTTTTATAATAATCACCTTTAAATTTTAATGTTTTATCACCTTTATGACTTAAAAAATAAAGATAACGTAATTTTAATTCAGCTAATGTGAAATTTTCTTGCGAAATGTTTGTGAGGTTAAATAAAATGTGTTTAGTCTAATACTATTTTTTGGGTATATATAATGACAAAATGCAATTATTTTTAATATAACAGTATTTGTGTATTAATGCAATATCGAAGAGAAATTTAAAGAAAAATTTTGAAACTGTCAAATCTATTTTATTATTTACTGGCATAAAAGGCATTGACGCATATACGTTTTCGAACAAAATCAAATTGAATATAAAAAGATTAGGATGTTGTTAGAGAAATGTTATGAGTTACTATTATGAACATATTAATTTCTTATTGGTAGATTTTTAAGTACCTTAAAAACATTAAGATATCTTGCCTTCAAATTAAAGCAAGACAAACAGTACCAGTGTATTTTTCAAACCTAAATAAAGTTAATATTGCAGAAAAAATTTATATAAATAGATATAAGAGACAAAGGACATTTTGAAATTTCTTGCGCCTTTCGCGGAAAATCCTGATAAAATTATCAATTCAAAACAAGAGATTACAACAAACACCTGATTTAAAGTGACTTGAGATTCACAATGAAAGTCATGAAAAAACTAAAATTACTGTTCATAATATTTAAGAAAAATAAACCTTTTTTCAACTAGATTAGAATTTCTATCTTACTTTAATAAATAACAAAATATCTTAGAGAAAATTTGATTTCTTTTACTTTTAACTTCTTAAATAAATACCGTATAATTCCTGATGTGCAAAACCAAAAGAGGAATGACTATTAAATGTTTGAGAAACAATATTTAAAAAATAAGATATATGGACATAAATATTAATTTTCTTACGAAATTTTGGGAATCGGTGTAAGTTATTTTTATGGAGAATGGTAGAGTGATAATGTTCATCTCGCGGAAAAAATATATTAATAATTTTTAATGATACGTAACGAGGAGATCAAAATCGTAGAAAGAAAGAGTCTATTTGAGAGCAAGACGTTAACCTCCTGGCCAAAATACAGATTGAATCCAAATGAATGCCCTGATTTCAAAGCTTTACTGTACAACAGATAGTCGTTATGTATATGTAAAAGATATATACTTCAACATAGAATATGTTCATGTTTTTTTATGCCAACTTATAGATGCTCAGTTACATTTATTTTATTACACAGCATAAGTAACACAATTCTCGCTGAATTTTCAAATCAGCGATAGTTACTGTACAGGAAAAGTTGGTTCAATAAATAAGCATTCGCGTAGACGAATTAGTAGAGAGTAACAAACTGTCTTTGACTTCTATGATGCCCAAACAGCATTTCGCGAGAATGTTTTTAAAAATATTTCAAAAAAATCACGTTTACGTTTCTTTAATAGTAATAGTTCATTTACTGAAAGTCCCTATTTGTGGCAATATCGATAGAGACATGCAATAGAAGATTTAGAAATAATTGCATTACAGATTTGGAGTATGCCATACAACACAAAAGAGCGCTTATAATAAATGCATTTATGATGGTTGCATCAAAAAGCCTGAATGTTTTATCTTTTGATGTAGATATTTTTCAAAGAAAATTGCAGCAGCTATTTCAAGCAAAGCTCTGATATTATAGCAATTATTTTGCATCATTAAATAGTTAACAGCATTTCACTTATTCCACAAATGGCTGATGCATCCATCTTCTAATCATAAAGCTCGAGCGCATCTCATTTCATTCCATTATTTTTAAAATGATGCAGCAATTACAAAGCAGATGAAAAGGAATGTTTACATTCCTTCCTCTTATTCACGAAAACTATGACATTCGGTATATATGTTTTGGAAGATCGACACAGAATTAAGAAAATGGAAAATTTTAGGACACAGGAAGCATTTAAGAATGTAAACGTTAATGAGTTGAACGTCAGGGTTAAATGTTAATAAAATCTCTTTGTTTTCGATGCACAGTATCTGATCATAATGCAGAAAGTAAGTGGTACTCATTCGATATTATTATTGTGATATAAATATGCAGCATTTTTTTTGCCAGTGCAAATAGTAATATTGGTTGGTGCTTCAGTATAAATAGTACATTTTTATGTTTCATAATATGTTTATTAGTATTTATCTTTTGCAATTACATATTATATTTTTATAAGCATCAGAAAATCATTACCTCGATAATTCACTGCTGTCCCAGTTCTAGATAAACCTATAATTTATTTTTTTGAAAAAAATGAATCCCCAAGTAGCACACATATATTTTAAAATAATGTATGAAGGGAAACAATATTCGCAATATTGTATAATTTTGTTGAATATAGAGTAATATAATGCCTCACATTGTTGCGCAACAGACTTGCTACCTGGGATGTAAAAGCAAATTATAACCATAAAACATTTATTTCTCGTCCCATTGCATAAAAAATGAACGAAGCATTAAAGCATACATTGTGGAGACAGAAGACACTCAGGCATTAAGTTTGAATAGAGTAACAAAGAAAACACCTTTACACGAAAAATATAGAGCAAAGAAATCATGAGTGAAAATCAAGTAATTTACTCATTTTCTTTGCTACACAGATGAACACATTTTCTTGGTGCCTGAATGTGGAAAATGTACAAATACATCACAAATACACATTATCTTGACCAAACACGGGAACAGTACAGTATACAAACACACCACAATTTATGCATTCAGCTTTGCAATATATATACAATCACAACCTTCTTGTTATACTTGCTCTTGACTGCATTGTTGAATCAGACTATATATATCTTACGAGCTTTTTTTAAATTCTATTAAAAATTAGATTTTATAATAAACATTTTGATCTGAAGAATTTTTAAGATTTTCATCTTGTTGAAAGGATACTGAACGATTTAGAGAAAAGTCAAAAGTTGCTTTTTTAAGCAATGTGTCTTATCCATTCAGTAAAGTGCTTCCCAACTATGTGTGAAAAAATGCATAAAACAGCAAAAAGATATGAATTTGAATTCGTAATTAACGCTCAAATGCATGTTTTCAATAATTGTTCAACAATTTATTCTCTGGTAGTATAGAGTTTGTAGATTACAGGGAGCAATAATGAAAATACTTTTAATTCTGAATTAAAATATTGAAATAAAAAAATGAAAAAAAATACATAAGATATTTTAAAAGACAAAATAAAAAAAAAATTGCAAAATGTTTTGACAATATTTTTCAACTGAAGTTTAACAATGATTCAGAGGAAATTTCTAGGTTAAGAATATTTTACAATAATCGTATAGTTATAATTTAACAGCTTATATAATACAGAGTTATGAATGATGAACAACAAACTCATCGCGATCTTTCTAAGATTACTTTTTTAATTAGACACTGGTGTTTTAATGATCAAAATTGAATTTTAGAAACTCTTTCTTCGTAGTTTAAGCGTAATTATATCTTTCCTATGCAAACTTTCTTATTTAGACCCATGTAAGTAAAGTAGCCATAACGTTTCAATAAAGTAATAATTCAAATCAGAATTATGATCTTCACTAAACTTCACTTTTATGCATTTACACAATAAAATAAATCCAGTCAAGGATTTTTAACACTACCAACAATAAACAGTCAAGAGCAAATACTTCAAATATCATCACATTTTGACCTGTGCGCTTCTGATCAGTTAGTTAGTTTGAAGAAAAGGAATAAATAATAATTACAGAAACAGAAATTCAAAACTAAGCATCGTTTTGATAAAATATTTCGCTACTCAAAATCATTCACATGATATTTATCAATTTTTATGCTTAATACATCCAGTGCTACATGAAATAAGGGACTGCAATTTATCCAAATTTTACGAAGATGTGTTATAAAATGTCTAAATGCAGGGACATTAAGAAAAGTTATTTCCACTATTTTCCATCGCTTTCCTACAATAAACCGCTATTTGAAAACCGCAATATCCAGTTCCAGTGCTTTAATTTCATTAAGAAGGTAGTATTTATGTATAGGTAGTATGTATATAACACTTCATTCAAATATTTAATTGAAAAATACTCATTGATTTGTTTATAAAAATGGTAAGAATGTAATAATAGTTTTTAAAACATTTCAAACCGCTTTCTTTAAATAAGTATATTACTTGCTTTTGAAAAGTACTGAATAGGAAATCTTCCACTGTCAATATAAATTCAGTGCACTAATTTCAAAAGTTTGTACACCAGTGTTGTTAAGAATTAAAATTCAGTACAACGAAAATCCTTACGAAAAAATGCAGCTCACGATTTCGAAAATTTAGTTAGAAAAAAAATATTTAATTCTTAAAAACAGAACATATTAATACCCGTATAATAAAAATGAAAACTCGCACATTCATTTTATAAGCTTTTGCAATCAGCAGGAGGAAAATCAAACAAATTAACAAGAAACTTAGAGCACTGCACATGATATTTTTATGCAGAATATTTATCATTTCAAATATCTTTCAACTTCACATTAGAAGCTAAGTATATCAAGTCCCTTTAAGGAATGATCTGATACACTAGCAGATCATTAAATAATAAAATCACATTTAGTAAATGAATCCATATAACAGTATTCCTTATAGCATGACGGTGAAAACATTTATAAATGATTATACATGCTTCTGAAAGACAAACTAAATTGAACACGCTGTAACGAAATTACAAAGCAAAACACTGGAATGCATCGAAATGGAAACAAAAGACAAATAAATTTATATAATTACGAACTGTAGCTTAGGATAAAAACTTTAACAAAACAACTAGTGCGG
>JAPMOR010005927.1:0-43990 GCA_026543865.1 Argiope aurantia
TACCCAATCGCAATGCATATCAACAAATCTGCTATTTAAAAATATAAGATTTACACTACTCATGTTTGATTTTTTTCCAAATTTACTTACTTTATTCAATTTACTTATTTATTGGAATTTACTTTATTTATTACTCCTGTGCCAATGGTTTTTCTGTCTATAATAGAGTGACTGGTTATACTTTCTCGGACAACGATTATTATTCGAATACATGTTTTGATAACTATGATGCGCTTAAATTATCTTAAATAATCATATGCTAAGTGAAATTGCATGGAAAATATTTCAGTGTATAGTGTTTGTTTCATTGGATCAAATTTCTTTTGTTTATTAAAAATAATTGTGGCAGTGGATATTAAATAAGTATTTTATTTTTTTCATAGGACTTGTTGTAAGTCCCTTCCTACTTCATATCAAAATATGTTTGAAAACTTGAAAATAAATAAATAAATAAAATGAATGTTTTGGAAATTTTTATTCAAAATGACTATAATTAGTTTTAAACTTTTTTATTATTTACATATATATATTTTTGACTGTACATGTTTAGATGCCTTCATGAGAACAATTCCATGATCATCTTTAAACTGAAAATTTAATTTAAAAATCATTTTATCGTTTTCAACACTAAGTTTTTTTAATATATTATTTTAAAATCTTAAAATTTTATGTATTTTAGAATATCTGGTGATTCGAAGTGAGCAGTGGACTGTACTTTTGTTTAAACTTTTTTATTTACACTATATACACTCTTTTTGCGGTGAGTAGTTCATATAATACATGGCTGATTGCGGTATTACGTTGCGGTTGGCTTTGTTAAGCCTTACAAACTAAAGTTGTTTACAGCTTCTGCGGTGGCTCGGGAGCCGATGCGATTCAACGTTCTTATGAACCCCTGAAAGTCTCGACCGGAAGGGTGGGTAAAGGGGTAGCCGTAATTTTAAGATTGCTAAGTTTGGCGTTAAGCGACATTCGCAAGAACAATATCTATACATTTATTATTATAATTTTTTTCTTTGCCGTATCAAGGTATTACATCATTTGTTCGTCGAAGAAAACTTTAAACTTATACTACTTATTACCACTAGAACATAAATCATTTTCTAAAATCTTACACATTATATTATTAACTTTCATTATCTAGAATACTTTAAACTTTTTTAATATTTTGAAAAACGTCTTATTTTTAAATAAAAATTTCAACTTTTGTGGGGTATTGTCGACAAATACCAAACGGAAATAATGCACCTTTAAACTTTTTTCAATACAAATGTTTTATTAGACCCTTAAGATCAGATTAAATCAATTTCTTTACAAAATTAGTACACATTTTATAAGGTGTCCTTCCCGGGTTTCTAAGCAAAAAAAAAAAAAAAAAAAAAAAAAAAAAAAAAAAAAATTCAACTTAAATTTTTTTTTTTTTTACTATTAAATATTAATTTTTTAAGGTAGGATAAGCATAGTACATATACTTTCATATATGATAAAACATAATTTGTTTTTGAAAATGACATAAAATATTCATATTCCTTTATCTAAGGGAAATATTAGCCAAATATTTAAATTTGAAGTAGTAATCGCATAGTTAATAATATTGTAAATGCATATACACCGAAAGGATTGCCTTTAAATTCCGTATTTGGAAAGATAAATGAATTAAAATGTGTTTCTCTAATGGTGGTCAGCTTGAATTTTGTCAGATTAGTATTTCTAGAAGGCAGCGGAATGTCAGAAAAGCAGTTTACGTATTGATTGCACTGTATTTTAGAATGTGTTAAACGAGGCCGCACTTTAAAAATAACAAACATTTGATTCATTTTGAGCATTAATTGCACGATTTTTTTTGTACACATTCGTTCCCCTCAAAATCATCAACGTTTATCGTTTGTTTGTGTTTATAAAATATTTACGATTTTCTCAAACTATTCCAAAGAAAATGCTTTAAAATTTTCAACTGCAAAACAACATTATAAAGATTAATTTTAGGTAAACTTTCATACTAAATTTCATTCAAAATTTTCTTACAGGTAAATTGTTTTTTTAATCTACTTTATAGTATTAAATTCCAGTTTCGACCTTCTTTGGGGCTATTCAGATTTCAGCTTCCACCTATCCACATTCTTTTTAACCAAACCATACCTTGCTAGACCAAATATAAAAAAAAGAATATGAACAACTCTAAAATGGCTGCCATTTGTATCTTAACAATTCAAAAGGAAAATTTCGCAAAAGTCGATAATTAATGCAGGTAGAAAATGATGTATCAGTCAATTATTTGCTTGAAAATTGTTTACATTTATTACCATAGATATCATATTGCACGCTTGTTTTTGTGTCTATTTTAGTGCGTCGATTCAGGACCAGAAGGTTGTAATAACATAAAACAAATGTTAATATTAAATGCGGTCACAACCATTGGAAACATATCCGACAAGAATACAATCCCAACACTTAGAATAAGCAGAGTCCTTTTGAAGCAGATTTTTAATTTTTTACTATTTGGTGATGTCTGTTTTCCTCTTATATCACTTTATTGTCACTCTGGTGAAAAGCGTCATTTTTCTCTGCTTGGTCAGGATATTTAACAAGACATAAAATCACAAATCAGCGTTATCAGAACATAAAAACTTTCTATAACAATAAACAAGTACAAAAAATTTAATACAACAGATTTAATAGGACTTTAATCTTTGTGTACATCAAAACTTCTGCGTGTTTCAAGCTGAAAAACCGGAAGTCATCATTTCGGAATAATCTTATATTAATTGATGTTAGAAATGGAAATTATAGAAAAAAAAAAGCCAAATATTTTGCCAATCGACAACCGTTTATGAATTAACAAATGTGCTGAGGCCTTTAGAAGCTATATTGCGATAAACGGAAAATGTAGATGTTTGAATGTAGATGTTTTTTTATTTCTCGGTGAATTTTGTTCCAGTGTTCACATTTTTGTATTCTTTTAACAACAGTGAGTGGGAAAGTGATGTCACTTATAATATTTTTGAAGTTTATAAAACTTTAACCAATAAAATAGAATTATACGAATCCAAATTCAAGCATATAATGTTGACGATTATTCTTGAAGGTCATAAATTTCTTCTTACTGAATTTAATCAAGCAAGGCTGATTATTTTGACCATTTTTCCAATGATAATCATTAAAATCGGTTAATATGAAAAAGAGAAATTCGGAGATTCTTATATTTCATCGAAAGAAATGTATTATTCATCAGATAGTATTCCATGAAATTTCTGTCAGCACTGTTTATTATTAGATTGAGATCTACACATGGTATCATGTTTAAACTATCTCTTTTTTTATTTTCATACCAACTGTAAATTTGAAAATTCTATAAATATATCTTTAGCAGGATTTTAGTGAAAAAGAAAAGCAGCTGCAACATTTTACATTAATTTTTCCAGAATAAAAATTTTTTAAAAAAATTCTTAATATAATATAGTTGTGTTTCTTATAATAATTATTTATTCACTTACGAAGTGATGGATTTTATCTTCAGTGTTGAACAATTTATGAATTTGATTTTTCAAGTGAGAAATTCATAACTTTGATGCATTTCTATATGTACTTTTTTCTATATGTACATCTTTTCAATATTAAAATGATTATATTTATTGCTTATTGACTAAAGGCATTTTTTTTCCAGGTTCATTAGACATTCTGTGGCAAAGCTTCACACAAGGAGAGCATTTATCTTGATTAAAAGATCACCGTAAAATCTATTTAAAAATGGCATCGTCTCACGAAGATTCGGGACCTGTGGTGTTTCTGCTCCCATCTCTTACACACATATGTTCGATGAAAGTCGCTACTACATTGCACAGTGCATATGGACTAAGAAAACTAAAGAATGTTTTGTCTGAAATGGTGTCAATAAATTCACCAGAATCTGGAATGAGCATTCCATTAAATGATACAGTTCTGAATAGAAAAGAATGCTTGCATTTCATACCTACAAATTTAAGAAAAATAGTATGGGAAACAGTGGAAAGAGTGGTGCTTCAAATTGAGGAGTGGATAGATTGTCACGAAAATGGGGGCAAAAACTCTTATTTTACAAAAAGTGCTTTTTTCTGGAGATCTGAAGGAACGATTGATCGCATAAAAACAGCTCAAGAAATCGTTCGTTCTGAGAATATCGATATCAGAGCTCGTTTTCAAATGGCGTGTATGTATTGTTTATCGGAGAATGTGCAAATTTTGTGGGAGACTTTAGAATCAAATAGAGAAAAATTACAAGCTGAAAGCCTTTATAAAGAAGATATTGTTTATTCTGAGTCGAATTTTTGGGTTAAATGGCTGCGCGAAGGAGCTCGATATCATTGGACAGAGGCCGCAACCAAATACCTTAAATATATAGGATTTCGGAATTTCTTCCAACCAAAATTGAACGCTTTATTTCGTGAGTTGATGCCAGCAGAGAGACGGAAATTTTTCATATCTTTGGTATATTCCGATATGGACGATTTACGTATGTGCCTATATGTTGTTACCAAAGAAGAACGAGAAGAAATCATGAAACTCCACGCTGTGGACGTACTTCTGGCCTATTCAGAATGGCCGCTGACAGGCATTTTCCTCGATCAAGCTGAAAAAACATGGGAATTTCTCAGTGTCTCTTGCTTTCTTGATGTGTTGGGGCATCTTTTAGAACTCCAGAGCAGTGAAGACTTCGATTACAAAAATCTTGCGAAGGAATTTTGGGAGAGAAGTCCGGATCATTTCAAGGAAATCGCAAAATCGTTTTTTATATACGGAAGGAGAACAATTGAATTTATTGAGGAAATGACCCATAAGAATGATGACTGATCTTGAAATGTACGGAGTATCTATTTTCGGCATGAATAGATTATATTTATATGTAAAAATGTTTCACTGTAAAAGTTTTGTGATGAAATATTTTAAAATTTAATGCAAATTAATCTAATATCATCTAATTACCTTTCTATAACATTAGATTAAATAGTAATAATAGTAGTTTTACTAAAATTGTTCTATGTTAAAAATATCTTATTTCTTCTTTAAAATAATTGTTTAGAACAGAGTTGCTATTAATGAAATTTTTCACTTCATGTTTTTTACTAATTAAGTATTATCTATTTTATTAACTGACAAAATATTTTTAATAAAACATTTTTTACAATTCGAAAGTTGTATGAAAAATTTGAATAATTCATAGTCTGACAAATATTTTGTCAGGAAGTTCTCTCGTACAAGTTAAAACGCAAAATATTAAAAATACGCTTATTATTACCCTCCTATTTGCAAAACGTGTCCGCAAACTACAGCCACTTAAATATATATAAATTATTCCTTATGCAAATTGCATTGTTGTATAAATATCATCGTACAAAAATCTTTTACATTATACTTTCTTAATTTTAAAAAGAGCAAACTATTTATATAAGATATTATAAAAAAATAAAATGTTTATATCATTTGCAACATTTGTATTAACTAAGATGAGAAAATAGGTTGAACTAACAAATATTCATATTTCATAGTTTCTTGAAAAATTACAGATTTCAGAAAAAAATTTGTTAATACTGCAGATAGCTATTTTTTTTAAACGCATTGTGATTAATGTATGAATACATATACAAAATTTAGTTTAATATTGTGTATGATAATTTACTTGTATGTTTAAAGTCCTTTTTTAACACATGCATAAAATCTCAATCTACTGATAAAAGCAATTATTCAAATTTTGATTCAGTTGAACAACAGAAAAAAAATAATTGATAAGATATAATACAAATTTTTGTTATCATTGTGTGTGAGAGTAAATATGTATCAGGTGAAGATAATTATACTTATTTATTTGGCAGACCAGAACAGTTTATTATTTGAAAAATTCTGTTTTTTGTAAATTTTGCAGAATTTAAAAATAAATTTTATTAATAAGAGGAAAGAGAAAAATATAAATAAATAACAGAAAATTGAAAATAATTTCAGTAGTTATTCTTTAATTATTTGCGATAAAATTCTTATATTATGTACAATATTTTTCTTTTTATCAAAGCGTCCATTTTTAGTTCCCGATTCCAAGTTCAGTTTAATAACTGCAGTCAAAGATTTCATAATTGTCATGTTTGATCGAATTCCCATGTTTAGATTATAATATTAAAAATGATTAATAAACTCGTAATTGAACTATATATATATATATATATATATATATGCAGTCAGTATAAGTCATTGTTTCTTTCGGCACATGTATATAATTTCTTTCGCATTATATTTATTTTTATATTACAATGATTAATTTTAAAAAATTCATATTAATTGATATCCAAATTTAATATGTAATTCATCTAAACATTTAGTAAGCAAAAATTAACTGAATCATTTTTGAAATGGTAAATAATTTCTTACTATCTATAACTTTTATAAAATTTAATTTATCTTTGTATCAATCGCTATGAACTTACAATTTTTCTTGAATGGATTTGCTTTTAAATTCTTTCGATATCTCTCAATTCTGTTAAGGGATACGTGAAGTTATTTTCATATATTTTTTATCTTCACAGCTTTATGTTCAAGTCGATGATCAATTTGAAAATTTTTCTTGATTTCTGTCATTGTGAATTTTAATGCTATTAATTTTCTTGTAAGTAATTTGCGAATTCGAATAAGCAGATATATTTTTTATTAATAGCTATTTTTAAAATTTTCGTTCAGGTAAAAATCGCTATCCGAAGCTACAGTTTCGAAATATAATCAATTAAATGTTTCAGTCGTTGTGAAAATCATTGCCAGTATCCGTCATTCTTTCTCGAAAGTCTTAGTTACTTTTATCTGACAAAATTTAAATTGTTTCTTTTGAATCAGAAGTGCTTATTTAATGGAAGACATTTGGTTTTATAATGACAAGTAACACATTAATAAAAGTACAACAGTAAATGAAAAAAATTATGTTGATATTGTAGACTATTTCAACGTTTTAAATATACACTTTAAATTCTCTTTAGCATTCATTCACTTTCCAATTCATTGTAACAAGCAATTATAACATTTCTAAATCCTACCGGAGTGCACTCTAGTTTTGTGGCAGTAAAGATTTCGGTAAAGCGGTTGGTTTCCGCTAACAATGTCTTTGAAAATATAGTTATTGCTCTCTGACCAAATCACCGGTTACATATCATTCCTTTTTTTTTTTTTTTCTTTTGAGAAATAATTGCATGCGTTTTTCGTTTTTGAGGTTATTATGTTTCTGCCAAAATACCTGATACTACGTTTCGTAGTCATTCTATAATTCAGTTCATTCCGGACGATGCAGAAGGGCGAGATCTTTTCTCTTATGATTATTAAATTTTTAAACAAAATTGGTAAAAGTTTATAAATTATTTTCTCTGCATAATTCCGGTTTTAAATTACAGATTTATGAATTGCCAAGAATTTATAACAATGATAAAATTTGTGGTACTTTTTTATTTTATTAAATTATTATTATTATTATTAAATACGTTTTTATTTTATTATATCATATCTCTCCATCTTTTGAAAGTTAATTACTGCCCAATCTATAAGCATTAATTTTTGTGAAATTCCCCCAATGACTTTTTCTGAAAAATACCGATTTAAGGTACTTTCTCTCAAAAAAGAAACAATTTTTTCTTTAACCAGTTCAATTTATCACCTTCAATGTCTTTAATTACATTCTATATAAGCACATGAGAAAGATCAAGCGGATACTGAGTTTTCTGTACTACATAGAGGAAAGCAGTTTTTGGAGAGGAACGAGCTGCCTTGAAAATATTGACAATTCTTAATGCAGATTCGCATTCGATTATTTTTTTCGATGGTGGCTGGAATAATATCACACTTTTTTTAAATGCTCTAACTACAGAATTTTCTGTTGAATAATTTTAATACGAATTGTTAGAACTGAATACATCAATAAAGCTGCTACCTTTTAATTTCGATTCAAATAATAAGCATCTTGGTCACATTGGAAAAATTCCTTATTGTTTGATTTTCATCCTCTTAGAGTCTATGGCATTGAAGAACTTTGGAGAATCCACTTCTGTTCATCAACCCTTCTCCGGAAAAATCCTTAATACTAAAATACGGCCGCATTAATTCCCTACTTTTTAACCAATCCACCACTATTCACTTTCGAGAGCTACAATTGCCATAGGGTTTCTAGCTATATCACATCATAAATTAGGGATTCCTAATCGCAACAATAAAACTGCAGAAAGCCACATAATAAATCACTTTTTAATTGGCTCCCGTATTTAATGAAATGCGTACATTTCTATTTCTCATAATTGGAATTATAAAGGAATCAACATTTTTTACCAAATTTAAAACTTTAATAAAAAATTATAATCTGATAGCAGTTCCAAAAGAATCTTTATTTTTAATATTTTATATATTTTTTAATATTTCTACTATTTAATGCTTGTTTATGTTTCATAATCATTTGCAAAGTATAGAATATTATTTTGGAATATTTTCCATCTGCTTTCGTTCGTCTTTCGCAGCGTTATTACATATTTAGGAAATTTTGAAACAATATATTATTTTTATATTCCATTTATGTTGTAATTTTTGACGATAAATGTATGAAAATCATGTGAAGGATACTTATTACAAATATCAATCAGTGAAGTAATCTAAATGGGTTCTTAAGTTGGTTGGCTGAAGAAGTATTCAAACATGCAGTTGCCTATGGAATGAAAAATAATAATAGAGTTGAATTAGACTAGAAAATAACAGAGAAAAATATTCCACAAGTTAAAATTTTAAAAAAGAGAGATTGAATAAATATGAAAGAAAAGAACCAAAACTGGAAGATATTAAAGATATGTCCTTTTTACTTTGCAGTGTAAATTAAAAATTTAAAACTTATTTTATTGAAATGTGGTTATTTCTAAATTTCTACTTTTTAAAAAAGCAATTAAAATTTTATTTAAAAATTTGGCATATATTTAATCAAAATATTATTATACAATAAACCTATATATCTATGTAATGATAATCTGTATGGAAATCACGTACTTTTGAGGTACTAGAAGAGATTTTATATTATCGCATTTTGCCCAGTTGATGTGGACCTTTGTGCGTACTATATTTCATACACAAAAGGAGTAGTTATACAACCAATAAACAATGCTTCCCTATTGGAGTGAGAGAGAGTGATAAACAAAGCTTCCTATTAAGAAAAAAACTGTAACAGCATTGAAATTGTAAACTTGTAATGCACTACTATTCTTCGAATCGATGTTTTATATATGATGTAACACACCATTCTGCCGTTAAATCTGCATCAACCCCAATAACAGATTAGTCCCTTTAGCTGATGTTAAATGCTACATAAAGAAGCATATTTACAAAATGTGGCAGCAACAATGGGATTTGCATGAAAATAACAAATTGCATTCGTTAAACCCCATACTTAGCAAATGGTCTTAAGCCTCAATTAAGAGAAAGGACGTTATTCTGACTCGTCTTCGAATTGGGCATACGCGTTTTACACATAAATATTTACTTTTTGGTGAACTCGCACCCATTTTGTGGTGCATGCCAAAAACACTATTCAAATGTGCATATTTTAATCGAGTGCGCAGTTTTAACTTCCAACGTCAATCCTTTTATAATACAACGATTTTATTACATTGCTATAATACATTATTACTATTACATTGCTATAATATTGCGCTGAAAAGTAGTTTGCAAAAAACTTTGAAAAAACAACTTAAAACAATATATCTATTATTCTAAATGATCAGCATTCGTTATTAAATACAAGTTTTACTAGCGGCTGATTTAGATTATCTTTCAGAAATGCTTCAAATTAAATCTAGAATTCCTCATTTCTTTTATGCAGCTACTTTATTTTATTTCAATACAAATATTTCTGGAATAATTTAAGTGTCTAGTAACTTCTCAGTGGATTGAAATGAAGGTATAAAGATTTTAATATTTCTCTTCTGATATAGATGAACTACTTATTATTATTTTTGGTAGATTTCGAGAACCTCCTTCAATATTTTAAAATTACAATTATAACTTTAAATGAATGATTAATTATAAATTATTAAATCAATCGATTCAATAAATTAGGAAAAAGAATGGTGAAACCGACACCTTACTTAAAAATCAAAACTAAAATGTATTTTTAGCAGGAATATATCTAGTTCAAGAATTAAAATTTAAAGCTGAAAAAAAATTGTAGGTCGTTTTAATACTGTGTTAGACAAATTCATTAGTGACTGGTAAGTATATATGCCCAAGGCTTCAGTAAGGGAGGGAAGGTAAGCATGAAGACAAAACAAAGTGTTTTGTCATTTTTTAATGTAAAATATAATGACAGAGTGAAAAAAAAAACCCACCAAAAACCCGAGGTTTCATTTTGTTTTTCTGCATCAATTGTGACGAATGGGGGGCGAAGAAGTAACAATTTGTCTAGGTTGCCGATTACCTTCATAATACCATTCCGTCAGAAATAAAACCATAATACTATTCCGTCAGTAATTCTTCTTGTTCAAATGATTAGTTAATTCTTTCAAGTAAATTCTTATTTCAAATATTTAGACAAATAGTTTTGCCCAACTATAACCATATATTATTATAAAGTTACGAAATTATATTAAGTAAAAATATTAAGGAATTTATAAAGTTAAAAAAAATTAAGAAACAGGCGGAAAGACGAAAGTTTACAACGATGTATGAAATTATGCAAACTCATTTCATACATCTTAGGAATGTTACTTAAAAAAAGGCCACCAAATCAGGGATCACAAGACTAACTAGCGCCAACAATGATTATAGCAACTGCTGGACGAAATCTCCTGACCTTAAAGGGTGCGACACAAAAAAGAAGAGATTTTACGAGGCAATTAGAGTTCAGCTGGAAAGTTCAAGTGGAGGAACGAAATTCAAACTCGTTCCTGGTACAGCTGTTGTACCGAGCCGTAAAGAAATGTAAAAAGAAAAAAAAAAAAATCTGGTATAATAGTTGTATCGTCCGTAAGCTAGAGGTTAAGGATTACTTTTAACATCCTAGTCTAGCAAGAAAAAAATGTAATTAGAGCATGTTTCTACAATAGTAATCAATATGAATTTTGTTAGATTAGTATTTCCAGAAGCCAGAGGAGTTTTAGAAAAGTGAATACCCAAACGGCGTAGATTTCTTTGACTCCCGACTTGTGGAATGTCCATTTGGGCGGATGGGAATTATTGAATATGCATCTCTGAGTGATTTTTTAAAAACATTTTTGAATTAAATCGTAATTATGTAAAATTTTTGAGTGATGTAATAACTTCCAAAGACATCACAACACAAAATAATTTTTATAAAGTTTGAAAAGTGAAAAAATTCCGCTTTTAAAATTGATTTAATAGTTAGAAATTTTTCCCTGAATTTAGGAAATTTTTTAAAAATATTTTTTGTTTAATTTTTTATTTGTTTAAACAATTTTAAATTAAAGATTGATCTGACTTTTAGAAGATTTTTTAGATAAATGCTCAGCATATTTTGCAGAAAGAACATTCTTATACCATAATACAATTTAATAAATACGAAATTTGCTGTGATAGCATTTGTAATTTCTTGCAATTCCTTTTTTTCTATACACAAAGAAATTTCGAAGAATATTTTTAAACTTAAACTCCAAAAGAACGTTTCATTCTTCTACTTATTAATTTTTACTCATAAAAGGTAGAAATAAAATGCATTTTTTTGTGTGTGTTTGGTTGTTATAGCTGATATTTTTTTTAAATCTAAAGATAAGAATTAAACCCAAAATATTATCATGTTCCAGTTATAGGTTTCATTCTCCCACCGCGGGTGGATTAAACTTTTTCCCATTTAATCAGCATTTTAGAATTTTTCTTCAATAAAATATGGGCATATTTTTTATTCCCGGGCAACGTTTTATTTCCCGGCATTGGGTCCGGTTGGTTTTCATTTCCGGTTCACATTTCCTAAATAATATATATATATATATATATTCTTTGAAAACTAAGCAAACTGGTTTCGAAAATAATGTTCTTTTTTACATCAGTAGCCGAGTTTATTGATTTAAATTATGTTTACTTTTTTTGCGCATTAATTAAAAGTGAGTATTTTTTTTCTTTAAGTAAACATTTTATTTCTTTTCTTTACTCCAAAACATCTTTTAATTTTACATTATATGTTCGAATACTTTTATCATTATCTCATGCAGATAAAAAAAAACTTTTTATAATAAAAGCAGATTATAAAAGTGGCCCAGGTCTTTTTTTTTCCTTGTAAATTCTGAATAATATTTTTTTTGCATAAAAAATGAAAAAGATATTAATTAAAACTGTTAAATTATTTTAAAATGATTTAGAAAGAGAGAGAGAGAGAGAGAGAGAGAGAGAAAAAAAAACAGCGCTTGCTCAAAATCGAACCCAGGTTTCCTGGATGTTACGCCAGTGCCCTAACCACTACACTACTCGAGCGCTCGTTTGGGTAACCCATTATTAATATATAAGCTAATTTGAAAGTTTTAAGGTTGACTATTGAGTCTTAATATTTTTATTAATAAACATTCTAAATGTATACTATCATTATACAAAATCTCATTCCGAACTCAATTTTAAACCTCGTGCCTTTTCCTTGTTAATATCAGTTTTAAATATTTCGCTTCTGGTTTATGGTGTTGGCGGTAACATTGCTTCTAACTACCTCAGAAACAAAATTAAATCCGTTTTGGAATCTTAAATGTGTTGATTTAATACAAAATAATAAGGAAATTCGAAATTTTTACGAAAACGGTGATTTTAGGATATGTGCATATCGCAAGTTATTAATAGAGTTAACATTCAGACAAAATTTTTATCTGTAAAGATAGCATTTCTTTCTTTAATAGTTTATCTTTAGAATATCCACTAGTTTCTTATTAGATCTTAATTAAAATTTATAAAATCATGCAATTACTGCTATAACATTTATGAAATTTTACTATATAACATTTTCAATAAAACGTTTTAGTTTCACGATTTCATTCACAATGATGATTTAATATCTTTTACGGTATAATACGATTCGAACATTTATGGTAAAAAAAAAACATATTGGAAATAATAAGGAACTTTATTTGCACTAAAATAAATACACAATTATTAATCGGTCAATAGTGTTTATTTACAATTACCAATAGTGTTTTTATGTAAACACTTGTATTGGCGAGAAAAAATCACGCCAAGCTTGCAGCCAAGCACTTGCAACACATTCGAGATTAAAATAAAGCAATTAACAAAATATAATGCAGTTACATCAGTTTAAATAAAGCTTAATAACAAATTAAATAAATTTAATACAATAACTAAACCAAACTATGAAATATTATTCAGTTTTAACACCAAAATCACTCAGTGATGGAGGTTACGAAATTGTAAATTGACTTAAAATGGATATAAACAGAACATGTTTATTGTACATATCTGTGAAATGATACAGGACTATCCATAGAAGCTTTTTCTTTGCATCCAATTGCACAGCAATAGTTAACCATGGCTTAAATAAGTTTTAAAATCCAACAGTTAAAAGCGAGAAAAAATCTGCCATTGAAATATAATGGGGAACGGAGAATGCGGTTACAGAGAACACAAATTCTGTCCACAAGTCACGTGATTTTATCTTGTCCTACACCAAAGTAGGGTTGCACTCCCTCTATAAGTATCTCAGCTCTATAGTATCTTCCCTCCTGCATTTTAAAGTGGGTGGTGGGGTGGGATGGTTTCCTATTGGTGTCGAGATTCGCTTCCTGTAGTAACCCTACCTGGTCCGAAATCTTTTAGTGGTCACTGTCTATATACTCTGTTTCGCCCTAACTTGGCAGTAGTTTATATTCTAGGTATGCCGAATCGCAGTCGTTGGCAGGGGAACTGGGTTACTTTCAAGTACAAAGTTACTAGAAATGCAGATCGCTGGCGAAACTTTATCTCGCAAATTTTTCGCCAAATAGTAAATTATTTATTTTATTATATTATCACTTTATCGGAGAATTAATTGTTTCCTTATTTTATTATTTTTTTCAATATTATTGATACATTATTTTAATAAATTATTAAAGTTATTTCATTTCGTTTCATCGTTTCTCAAAAGAAAACCCTAAATCTTTCAATATTCTGTACCGTGTAGTTCGGCTAATGTTTTTCGAAAACATATCTGTATCATCGTTTACATCTTTTAAAACTTAATCTAATGTTGAGATCTCATTTCTACGAAAAAATGCATGGATTTTTCGTCAAATACAGGATAATGTAAAATCATCATATTTCACAAGACCTGAATGTTTACCTACTGAGCATGGTCGCTTCTTTCCAGGAGTACTTAAAAGACTGGATGCCTTCATTTCTTTTTTCAAAAGGAAAACTGATCGTTGCGAAACACCTCTAAGATGCGAAACTTTTTCGACGATTTGATTGATAGAATCTTGAGGGTTTTCTCGGAGTCGAGAATAAATATTTAATATGTTTCTGCATGCTGCACTTTTTGTTGGTTTCACTCGTCTTGAAGGTGTGCACAGCGTAGTCGGTGATAACACTTTCTCTTTTTCAGATGTTTTAGAACTGAATAAAAATGACGAGTCGAATAAATATTCAACAATCAAAACTAATAACTACTAATGTGATTAACAGTATCAAAAATATCAACTGGTAAAAAAGGAGAATAAAAAAGTGCGAAAGATGATAACGGTTGCGAACTGAATGAAGTTGAGTTGGCAGAGACGTAAAAGAAAAGAGCGCCAAATATTTGATCTTAAAGACCGGTTCTAGCCAAAGTGGAATTCATTATGTCAATATTTTAGTTTTATTCGTTCGCTTTATTTACAAAATACTTAACAGATAAGCACTTCTAACTTGAGAATAATTTTAAATACATACTGATAAAAAAAAGGAATTCTGTAATTTATGATATTATTTGATAAATTTCTGCGCATTTCAACAATTTTAAAGTCGCAATTGATGGGGAAATCTTTCCCAATTCTGGAGCGCCACATTTTCTACCTTTTACAATACTGCCAAGTTAGGGTGAAACAGAGTATAGATTTCATTTGATCGCTCCTTTTCTCTTGGATATACTCGCATGAAATTTTCTCCGTTTCATGTTAGCACGTAGTGATAATGCTTGATAAACGAAAGAAATCATTTTAATCTGAAAGGTAATCCTTTTTATTACAATGATTGTTTCACATAGAGAATAAAAATAAAATATTCATATAAGGGTATTTCCTTGTTATCGCTTAGAATAATTTATAAAATTCTAAATATATTTATGGTCCAATATCTCAAAAAGGCTGAGAAGAATTTCTTAACATTTCTTTTTTGTGTAAAGTTATGAACAATTTAGCTTATTCATATAAGGAAATATTCAAACATTTTTGTTTAATCCGAATTGTATTTTGTGTATAAATTTGGAATTTTTTTTATCAACATTTGACCTGACTCTAAATATGTTAGAATTTTTTAAATTTCTGCAATTGTGCATTTTTGATGACAAAATAATATTTATTATTTTCATTTGATTGTTAATCAATTCTTATATTTCATTACAAATTACTTTCGTATTCAAATAATATGGAAATTAGATTTGAAGATTTCATTATATTTATAAAATGACGATCAGTGTCCTTTGAAAGAATATTGCTTGCACTTGATTTCAATTAAATTTTTTATGTAGAATGCTTTATTCAAAATTTTGGCAGACATTTTATTTCAATAGTTTTATTCCTGTTCTTTTTATTATGTTCACAATTGTTTCCTTTTTACATTATCATGGCAATTTGAGTAGATCTCTGCAGAAAACTGAAGCCTAAAATGTTTTTTTTTTCTGCTTTTATTTTTCATTTTATGTAAATTTTCTTTGACGGAATTTTTGCGTCATTCATGCTTCCTGTTGTGTATCATTACATATGTTAAGGTTGCACATTTGTTTTTGAACAGCAACTTATATGTTCACCCTTGCAATAATTCTAATACTTTCTCTTCATTGATGTTTAGTTTTTGCATTGATATTTTGCTTGCTACTTTCTGTTCTGCCTCTGATTGGTTATCGAGTGAAATCAAAGTTTAAGAATTACTACAGTCATTGACTCTTTATATTTGTGTATTTTTATATAAAGTTTATTTTTAAAAAATATTAAGGGTTATTTTTGTACAATTATAGTTTCCTCTATGTATTTAATAGGGTAATTAGTCATAGGGTAATTAGTCATTTCTAATTAGTCATAAATAATTTAAATAGCTAATGCAGTAAATTTATTAATTTTTACATTTCAATTAATAAATTGAATAATATTGAACTAGTTTAATGTTGATATTTCCTTTTATCAAATAAAGAGTGTTCACACATTTTTATTTAATCTAATTTGATTATTATGCATAAAAACAGCATTTATGCATAATTATTTATCGATCTGCCTCTAACTGCAGATCCACTATAATTTTGAAAATTTCTACAATTTTGAGATTTGGATAACAAAATAATGTTTCATTACTTTTTTACTTAATTATTAGTTAATCAGTACACTTTATTAATTAATACGTCTGTCACATCCGTTCCCAGAAAGTAGGTCACTCCTTATCATTATAAGATGGGTGGAAAGGGAAAATTAAATGTGATATATTTACAAATATTAATATTTATAATTAAACCAGTCGATTTTACCACCTTGAAGTGCCAAACAGTTGATAGGAAAGGATATTGATTGTTTTTAATTTTAGTTAAAATTTTTATACATTGCTTAATGTTTAAACTTTCCTGCAGAAAATATTATCAAGCATCAAATTGTAATAGGAATTAAAGCACAATTATTCTATTATCCTCTCACCTTTTTCATTCAATGTACACATAAATCTGCGAAGTCGGATTTTTCGCATCTTTATAATAGTACCATTAGAAGCGTAAATGTCAATGGCATTTCGAAATGCTATTTTTTCTTTTACTTTATGTAATTTCACTTTCTAATTCCTCATGTAAACCACGCAGATTTTTTTGAAACTTTGAAGCATATCAAATTTGCGCAATTACATTTTGATTATTCATAGTTCTCTAAAAAATGTATCGAGTTAACTTGGAGTCTTAAATGCGGCTCATTTATATAATATCGGTGGTGATTTCGTAACCAAATTTTCCTAGAATTTTATTTAGAAATTAAGAGAAAATTTGATGTTTTCTGCCTATAACATCCGTAAACATAACAGCAAAAATGATTTTTCAAATAAAAATGTAATTATATTCTTCTAAGGACACCAATTCCGTACAGTATAATTTTTCTTTTTTTAAACTAAATTTAAAAAAAAATTCTAACATTTATTAAACTGCGCATTTTTCTGTTGGATTGGAATGGCTATCTTTTTTATTCGTTGCTATTCATATTTCATCACGGTTTTATTTTTAATTGCTAATGATCAATTTCGTAAGATTCAATTTATTCTTCTACATTCAATTGGATTCTGCAAAAGACTTACTTTGAATAACATTTTTGAAATTTCATTATATTTGTAATCAAAAGTTTCCTTCAGAATTAAGCAATATTGAAAATTTTTCAAAGGGTACTTATTTTTAAACAGTGTTGATCTTTTTTGATAGGGAAATTTGAGGCATAAATATATTGCTAGAGAAACAGGGAAATGTATTGTACATTGAGCAGGATTATATAAGGCTTCTAAAATAGTATGAATTTTGTATCTATCAAAATTACAAATATATAAATCTGACCAAAGCATTAGTAACACTTTGCACAAAATATTTAATTGAAATGCTTAGTAGTAATTAATTATAGCAAACCAACTGGTCACCAAAGCGACGTGTGTTTTATCTCTGTAGAGATATAATTGATAGTCTATTGTTTTTACTCTATCATCTTTGTTCTAATTCTCTTTATTGAAAGACATATAAGCAAAGACAGGTGCTGAAGCGAGTTTCACAAAACAGTAAAGAAGCCAAAATTCAAAATCGTGATATTATTTCTTTGTTGAATTTTATCTGAGATACATACGGATTTATGATTATATTTTTCTTTATATGGCAACAAGAGTTTCGAGAATTTATCAAAATATGAACTATATTAATTTGACTATGACATTAAGAACACGTTACATAAAATATTCAATTCAAATTTTTAGTAATCGTTTATTCTAGAGAATCAACTGGTAATCAATAACGGCTGGTCTTTCATATCTGTAGATATTTAAAAGATAGTCCATTGAGTTTTTATCCATCTTTCGTCCAAATAACTTTATTGAAAAAAAAAATAAGCAAAAACATGTTGTTGATGAGAGATTCACAATATGTACGTCAGTAAATAATACTAAACTTAAAATTGTGATATAAATTGCGATGGGGAATTTTATCGGTGATACATACTGATGTATAATTAAATGCTTCTTTATATAGGAAAAGTGGTGCCGAAAAGGTGGGAGAGAGAGAAATAGATTTCCCAGACACAATTCTTAGAAAAAATGTTCATAATAATGTCGCAACGTAGAAAGTTGAGTTTTTATGTCGTTATTTATAGAAATTTTTTTATAAGAGTGTGAAAAATAAATAAGCTAGCGTTGTCTCAGCATTTGCAAAGTTTCTGATTATGATTTGAAGTGAAAAAAAGTTAATGTTATTCTTCAGGCCACACTGGGCGTCGCACTATCACTTGCTGCAACATGAATGCTGCAGAAGACTTTTCTAAAAAATTTTAATATCAGAATTTTGGATGAAGGGATACAAATTCAAATTCACTGTTGAAAATAGGTGCTGTCAAAGAGTGTTTTTCACTGTTCCCAATAGTTTTAGAATTAAAAATTAATCAGAATTTTAGAATTTTTCTCAATAAGTTTTGTGCACAAAAAATAAAAGCTTTGGTGCAATATTTGTTATTTCATACAATTTCTTTTTCTCTATTTGCAAAAATTGTTTAAGAATATTTTTAAACGTACGTTCCAATGGAATATTTTGTTTAACCTTTATCTTAATTTTTACTCGCAAAAGGCAGAATAAATATTAAATCCGGTTTTTTTCTTCTTTTTTTTTGTGTGGCGTTTAGCATTGCTACTTATTTTAGAATAAATTTTTAAAAATAAAATAAAAAAGATATAAAAATTAAGCTTAAAATATTAACATTTTAAGTTATAGGTTTCAGCCCCACCCCACCCCACGTTTTATTGAATTAACTTCCCCTTCACATTTTAAAAGTGGGCAGTGAATGTGTGATGCCTCCCTATTGTTGGCTAGATGCACTTATTTCAACCGTGTTTGGCCCTAAGTTTTCATCAGAATACCTACCTATCGTTGCCACTGGAGATGACTCTTAGCTAAGAACTCGAACGAAGTGTTTGCCATTTTCCTGTTATCACGTGGGTATATCCTTTGATAAAAAGAAATGATTTTAATTTGAAAAGTAAGTCTTTTTAATTTATTATTACAATGTTTTCTGACACAGTGAGCAAAAATTTAAAAAAAATAGTATGTTTTTTTTTTCTCTCTTCTAGTTATAATAATTTTAATATTCTTCAAAAATGATTTATGGTCAGATTATTTCAAAAGTGATAACATGAAATATGCAGATTTTCTCAGTATTTCTTTTCTAGGTAAAATTATAAATATTTCATTTATTCAAAAAAATAGTAATAATAATTCCAAGCGCTTTTTTTTACCCGTTATATGTTCTCTCTCTGTGTGTGTGTCTGTGTCAAAAGTGGAGTTTACTATCAACTTTTCACCTAACTCCTAATCCGCTAAAAATTTTGAAAAATTCCGATACCATCTTTTTGGATGGCAGAATAATAGTTTATTATTTTTACATTTTTTTAATTAATCAGTATTTATTATTACAAATTAATTCCGTTATGCAACAATTTGGAAATTGAATCTGAAGATTGCATTATATTTATAAACTGACGACCAACGTGTTCCAATGAAATATTGCTCGTACTCAATTTCAATTACAACTTTCTTGCATAATTTAGTGTTGAAAATTCCCACAAGAAAGTACTTTTAAGCGTCAAATTGTGACAGTCGTTTAAGTCATGTTTTTTAAATTAGTTTTATTCTTTTTTTATAATAATTACTATGTTGGCGAATCTTCCAATGGAGTGAGAGTTTTTTTTAATGTATCTGCCATTCAGCAGAAAAATGAAACCTTAATAGTTTATTTATTTTTATTTCTTTAATGTTTTTATTGTATGTTAATTTCCATACATTCAATTTTTCCATATTTCCAGTTTATTACCTGCATTGTTTCTGTACTACAACTTATACTTGCCCTTACAGTATTTCTGTAGCAGTCTCTTTTTTAATCGTTGTTTAGTTTTCGCACTGTTGTTTTACTTTTTAAAATTTTTTTTCTGCCATTGATTGGTCAAAGAGTGAATTCAAAACATACAAAATATTGTAAAATGCGTTTTTATACATTGTATACTTTTATATTAAATGCAATCAATAAGATTACATAACATTTTCTATTTTTTTTGTAAATTTTCTTCTAAGTATTTACTGGAATTTGAGAAGGTTTATTTATTTAAAAAAATATTAGTTCACCATTATATATTATTTAATTACCTTACTAATAAAATTTATTATACTTATTATTGAATTAATTAATTAAATTATTAATTGATTTAATGATCAATTTCGAAGTTATTTAATTTTTGTATTTCATTTTATCAAATAAGGAATATGCGCACTTTTTTATTTATTCCAACCCTGTTTTATGCCTGCTCATTTTATCATGTTCGCGATTCTTTTCAAGGGAATCTCGATTTATTACAGCATAATTCCATTTTGAATAGCTCTATTCAGAAAAATAAAGATTAAATAGTTTTTACTTTTTTGTTTTTGTTTTTCTATTTATGTTTTTCTTTGTATGTCAATTTTCTTTGATGGAAACTTTTGTATCATTCATACTTTCGGGTGTGTTAGTTATTACCTGTTTTAAGGACGTGTATTTGGTTTTGTACCACAAATTATATGCTTATCTTTGTTTTGATTCTGGTACAATCTAGTCAATGTTGTTTAGTTCTAACGTTGATGTTTTATTGAGCATCTTTTGTTCTGCTTCTGACTACTTTTTTTTACTTAATTATTAATCAATCAGCAAATTTTATTAAATAATGCTTCCGTGTTACTGCTACGTCACTTCTCATTCGTGATTCTAGAGGTAAAATGCTAGTGATCATTTTCTTGAATGTGTGAGTGGACAGGGAAGGCAAAAAGTTACTTTTTTTTCTTTTCTTATTTTAGAATTGCGTAAAAAATAATATTTTCAGAATAAGCATTCCAACAAAAAAGGCAATTTTAAATCATTCTATTTCCTCCAATAATAAATTTCAACTGTGTTACATATAGATATATAATTAAATGATATATGCTTTCATGTTTTGAGCTGAAATTCTTAATTCTGATTAATTGTAAATCCGTTTCATTTTGGATAAAAAATTTTAAACACACATTTGATTAGCAAGTGCTCAGGGGTCCTTACCCTCAGAAACTACTGCACCCCTTTTTCCACTATTTCTTGAACTTCGTTTGAATTGGTGTTTAATCCGATGGAGATAAGCAACAACAACAACAATGTTTCTGCGTGGTAATTTTATTTTCTCATCTAAAATACCCTGCAAGTTTTTAAGAATATTCAATTTCATTTTAGCCAAATTTTGCAAAATAAAAATTACCCTCTTGCCCTATGAAAGGTTTTTAAATTTTTAAATTACCATTTGTCTTAAATGTTTTATATATAGAATTCCTCTCTAATTATGGTCCAATAGCTAATTTCTAAATTATTTGAGGTAATTTCAGTTTAAGAACTTCTCTAAATGATGTCAATTATAATATATTATCTCGTTAGAATAATTAAAATTACTTTTGAAAAGTAATGAAGTCTTAAGTATTACATAATCATCCAGTTTAATTAATCCTATTCATGGTCCTTGATATTTACGCTTTTAAATATTACTTACATACAATTAAATACACTAGTGTGCAAAACTTAAGCAACAGGTATGTTTTTTGCCATAACTTCACGAGAAATCATCTGAGAGACATGACATTCAGAAATGAGATACAGCATTTTGTTCTGAAAGAATGACGAAAGCATAGTTGCGCAGAAATGAATACAATGCATACAGTATGGAATCAAACAAAAAAAAGGCTTTATTGAACTCATAGTATCGTTACACATGATGTCTGTCCAAGAGGAAGAACAGCAAGCAGATGTTCTTTAGTATGGGATATGCCCTCCCCTTACTGCAATGGTTGCTTCGCACCGTCTCCCCATACTCAGCACCAGATTATCCAACAGTTCTTGAGGTAAGAGTGCCCATTTCTCAATCAGCATCTGTTTAAGTTGTCGGGTGTTCCCAGGAGGATGTAATCGTGCCGCAAGGCGTCTCCCCAAAGCATCCCACACATGTGCTATCGGATTTAAATCAGGGGAGCACGCCGGCATATCCATTCGAGTGATATCTTCACTTTCCAGGAGCTCCTCAACAGCATGAGTCCTGTGTGGCCGTGCATTGTCATCCATAAAAACGAAGTCTGATCCAATGGCACCTCGGAACAGACACACATAGGGAAGGATCACCTCCTGACAATAGTGATCTCCAGTTACAGAACCTCTGTCGAAAACGTGGAACTCAGTCCGCCCGTTCATCATAATGACTCCCCAGACGACAACTCCAGGACCACCGAAACGGTCTCTTTCCGTGATGTTACTGGGATGAAACCGTGTCCCGACCTATCTCCAAATCAACTGGCGTTGGGAATCGCTTGTGGTACTAAAACGACTCTCATCTGTAAAGAGGACACGACTCCATTGATGAGATGTCCAGTTTTTGTGCTCCCTGCACCACTCTAAACGGTGCCGCCGGTAGGAAACTGTCAAAGGGATGCAGCGTTCAGGACGGCGGGCGAATAGGCCACCTTTGTGAAGGCGTCTGGACACAGTAAAACGCGACACTTGTCGCCCCGTTTCTGCACACAGTTGCTGAGTAATGGCGTTTCCTGACTGGTTTCGGGTTCTTTTCGCCTGCAGGACGATATGTCGGTCATCCACTGCAGTTGTTTTCCTGGGGCGGCCACCACCAACCTTTCTCACAGCTGTATCTGTGGTTTGGAAGGCTTTCGAAGCGCGCGAAACGACACTTTTGTTGATTCCGAACTCTTCAGCTACACTGGTCACACTACGCCCCTCCTCCAGCTTTCCGATCATTCTTCCACGTGTGAAATAGTCCAGGTGATTTCTGCTAGCCTTATTTCACGAATTAACTCACGTGCACTTGCAGCGAATGTCTTTAATTGCGTCTCCGTCCTTCCTTTTATTGTAGTGTTGAGCTGCGCGCGTCTTCCGCACGTGTTTTGCGTACGCTCACTTCGCCTGTGACGTTTTGTTCCTGATATTTGCATATGCATGACCTTTCTCTTGAATTAAGTGTTCATTGTACTGATCGCAAGAACTCCTTTTCTGCAATTTCACGGCTATCTGCTTAAATTTGCATTGTTGCTTAAGTTTTGCACACCAGTGTAGATCTTACATACGAGACGGCTTCTTCTCGATTGCCTCGCACTTACATAGCCTTTCTCTTCGCCAGACTTATTGTCTTTTCGACGTCTGTTTTTGCGATTTTCACTGAATAAACGTTACATTCGACTCTATATTTTCTGGTAAATTTCCATCAATGCCTATTTTCCTTGTTCTCAATTTATCTTCGGAACTTGACAACGCTATCTGCGAACATCGGTACTGATGTTGCCGCGATGTTTTCTGGTTCCCATTTAGTTTTTCTTGAATATCTCTAAAACCCTCCAGTTCTCACACTACACGCTTATATCAAATTATAGAATAAAAAATTGCTTAAATTTTCAAGCATTTTTTCATTTCAAGTTTTAACATTCTTGTAAATATGGGTTCTAAACTACTTTTTCGTTTTAAGTAATTTACCATCCAAAATCATCAAATCCGCATGTGACCAACATGAAAAATATTTTAAGAATGCGCTTCCATTTAAAAAAATTTATAGCTTAAACACCATTTGTTATTTTCTTATTAATTTTTTTACAGTTTTCAACAGTTCTCTGACTCCCTATATTTCCCCCCTACTAAACAACGTTTGGGACCCCATATTATATGGTGATTCTTTATCCTCTTGATGCTTACTGTCACCCCTTTGAATTTGTCGGTCGAATTCGGAAACACCCTGTATATATCTTACTGCTTAAGGTTATAGATCCATTCAAATTATGCAACAGGTGTCAAAAAGCTTATGTTCAACTTATTTTTTTTAATTTTTAAACAATTTTTACAGATAACAGTAAATACGAGAAAGTTTACATTTCCAGTATTATTTTATCCTATATGATATGACACCTGAATTTCTACTCTATTAATTTCCAGCCCTCTTTAATTTCACAGAAAAAATTAATAAAGCAGAAGAACAATTTCTTAAAATTGCCGGTAAAAGACCAAAAGTACACATATTTCAAAAACCTACTACTACCATCCCATTCCTTATAAGCAATTTCTTTGTTATTAGCGACATAGAGAAATTGCAAGCAATCTAGACGATTATACTAACGATGTTGAAGCTCAAAAATATTTTATTGGGAAGCACTAGAGAAGAGATTAATCGGGTATCTTTTTGGATGAGGATTATAAATTTTCTGAAAGATATGTAATTGATAACGTAGTAACTCTACAACATATAAGCATATGCGTTTCTTTTTTGTCAAATATATATTAATTCAAGTGAATACAATAATAAAATGCATAATTATTTTTGCAGGTCTATTTTCCTTCTTTTTGGTTGGTAACTGGCGGAAAGTTTTGAACGTTATTCGGTTTGTGTGGCACCCTACATCACAGTGAAATCAATTTGGACTCTTAAGGATAGCATTTGTCTTAATTGTAAGGCTGCAATTTTTACTTGAAGTTATGCTTGCTTAATGCATTTTGTGCTGTACGAGTGAAAACTTAATATTATGTCTTCTGTGTCTAATATCTGTTTGGCGCTTTAATAAAACACTGAGCCCTCAAAACAATAATTTCTGAATAGGATGAACATTGGTCGATAAGATTTTTAATAACATCAATCGACATTTAACATTAAACATATTGGGTAAAATCGACAATATTTTTATTCCAGCAAGAAAATAAAATAAAAAAAAACGATCTAAACAATAAGAATTAAAATTTCACTGGTTGTAGATTGTCGAGAAATATTTTTAAAGTTCCCTTTCACCTTCCTTTGTGGTTATTCAGATTTCAAATCCCATTTATCAGCATCCTTTTAAGCCAAGTGAAAACGTTTCAGTCCCAATAAAAAAGAATATGAATACCAACTCTGAAATGATGGTCAGTTGTATCTTTACAATTCAACCAGATGATTTCACAAAGTTTAAATCATAATGCTGGTAGAAAAATCAAAGATCAGTCAATTCTTTACTTGAAAATTGGCAACAATTGTTGATATAGTGATCGCATTAAACGAATGTTTTTGTATACATTTTAATACTGTTATGAATTTTTACAGGGTTCTTTTGGATAGTTAGAAGTTATATGGTGTGGAGAACGCTCAATCAGCAGGCGGCAGTAGAAAAAGAAACAGCGACGTTTATTTACACGAAGACACACAGGACAGCACAAAACCGACAACTATATACAGCATAGAAGACGATTATCTTCAGCCGAGAAGTGCAGCATACAAAAGCATACACGGCAGCATACAACAAGAATCTACTGCAGACAGTAGCGCACAGCTTCGTTCAGCACTAGCTTGACTCCGTCGTTGTTCTGCTAATCCCTGGAAGACCAGTTCTTCACCGTCGATTCCAACTCCCCTCGCTCTGGCAGCTGCAGACCCTTTTATAGGTCTCAGGAGGCGGGGCTAGAAGCCTCTCAACCATTCAGGAACGTTCGAGGCGTATCTCGGTTCCTATCGGGAAAATTCTCGATGTTTCGGGTATAATCTATTTTGGCGCCAAAGTTGCCAAATTCGTCGCCAAATCGCCAAATGATCGCCAAGTTTGTCATCAAGCTCTGGGACCTTCGACGTGACACCCGGACTCCGTCCAATACAGATGACTGTAAAACATTCTTTCCGATAATGGAACCAACTATGCTGGGAAGCAGCATTACGGATTCGTAACATTGTTCCCCTCTTAAGGACTACACGTCCCGGGCAGTACAATATCTGAGTAAGAGGCTTCTACTTACAGGATTACCATATTCACACAATAAGCAAGTATAAAATAACAAATACTCAAAATGACATATAGCGTAAATATTTTCCAAATACATGAACAATACAAAAATAAATTACAATACTAAAATAACAAAATTAAGAAGATAAATGATTTACATTATTTGTCATATAATGGGCAACCATGGTCTGAACTAATAAAGATCTTAATCACCTTCGCCAAGGTAAGGGGCTAGCCTGTTACAATGTATCACCTTCGGTTTTGATTGTGGTGATTTCTGTATCCGTACCACAACGTCATTCAGTCTTTTAAGGACTGTATAAGGACCCTCCCAGTTATCCTGTTACAATGTATCACCTTCTGTTTTGAGTGTGGTGATTTCTGTATCCGTACCACAACGTCATTCAGTCTTTTAAGGACTGTATAAGGACCCTCCCAGTTGTTCTGCAACTTCGGAGAAAGTCCTTTGCGACGTTTCGGATTCCATAACCACACTTGATCTCCTTCGTGGTAATTGTGTCCCGTTGCTCTAGCATCGTATCGGGTCTTCATCTTCTCTGAAGCCATGCCGATCCTATCTTTGGACAGATGATGCACCTCCTCCATCCGTGTCCAGAGATTCTCGACATATTCCTCAGGCGCCAAGGGAGCATCTGGTGGCCGGCTGAACAGTATATCTACAGGCAGACGAAGGTTACGTCCGAAGAGCATTTGGGATGGGGAACAGCCAGTAGTCTCGTGAACGGCACTTCTATAGGCAAGAAGGAAAAGGGGCAGTTTCTTGTCCCAGTCCTGTTGATTGCTAGACACCAGGAGAGAGAGACTGTTCAGAGTGGTCCGATTGAATCTATCTACCATGCCATCTGACTGAGGATGTAAAGCCGTAGTTCGAGTTTTGTCAATGCCGAGTATCTCACACAGTCTCCTGCAGACAGCCGAATCGAAGTTTTTTCCTTGATCAGAGTGCAATTGTAGAGGAACTCCGTATCTTGAAATCCAGTTTTGAACTATAATCTCTGCAACAGTCGGGGCTTCTTGATCGGGAATGGGATAAGCTTCAGGCCATTTGGTGAAGTAATCCATGACAACCAGGATGTTGTTGTTGCCATCTGATGACCTAGGAAGAGGGCCTAGGATGTCAAAAGCTATTCGTTCAGAAGGTGCCTCCACATTATACAGCTGCAGTATTCCTTTAATGCGTTTCCCAGGACCTTTACGTGCAACACAGGGATGACATGTGCGACATCACTTCTCCACGTCATTTCGCACATTATTCCAGTAGAAACGTTCTCGAACTTTTTGTAAAGTCTTCGTAACACCAAAATGACCCCCAGTCGGACTGCCATGGAGTTCCTTAAGTATTGTTGGTACTCTTGTCTTTGGGAGTATTAATTGTCATCTGAATGCTTCTCCATGGTCAGACTCCCATTTGCGATACAGCACACCATTTCTTAGATGGAGAGAATCCCAAAGAACCCAGTAACGCTTCGTTGTAGGATGGAAAGGGGCGATGTCTTGCCAGCTAGGCTTTCCGCCTGTTGACTCTTTAAATTCAATTATTGATTTTATTTCAGGATCAGCAAGTTGGTCTTTCCGGACGCTCTCGTCTCTCCATGGATCTGATTCTAATGTTGATGGTGTTGTAACTTGGCGAACTACAGGATCTACCATGCCAAATTTCTTTTTAACTCTAGAGCAGTATTTTCAGTTCTCCGAACATGGTCTTCTCGAAAGAGCATCTGCGTTTCCATGCGCTGATCCTTTTTGGTGGCGAATTTCCATGTCATATTCCAGTAGTATCTGTATCTATCTGGCTATTTGACCTTCTAGATTTTTAAAATTCAATAGCCAGGTTAATGCAGCATGATCTGTGCGAAGCAGAAACCTTCGACCTTAGAGATAAGGGTGGAAGTTCTCTACGACCTTTACGACAGCCAGAAGTTCCTTTCTGGTCACACAATAATTTCTTTCCTGTTTGGACAGACACTTACTGAAATAGGCGATGATACACTCCTGTCCATCTATTTCTTGGGACAACACAGCTCCGATGCATTCATGGCTTGCATCCGTATCCAGAATAAATTGCTTTCCAATTTCAGGATATGCCAAGACGGAAGTAGATGTTAGGGCGTCTTGGAGCTTGTTATGCACATTTATTATGGACTGTTTTACCAATGATAATCATTAAGATTTAGTTAATATGAAAAAGATAACTACGAAGAATTTTATTTTTCATTGAGAGAAGTGCATTTTTCAGGTGCTAGATATAACTTAAATTTTGCTACGCACAGTGTATAAAAAGATTGCGATCTACACAAGATATCATGTTAAAAACAAACTTCGTTTTAATTTGATATCAACTGTAAATTTGAAAACTCTATATAAATATCATTGGATATTTCAGTAAAAAGGAAAAGGAGCTGCGACATTTTACTTTAATTACTTTCATATGAGTAAAAAAAAAATCAATTTCCTTGATATAAAATATTTGTGATTGTTACAATAATTATTTATCCGCTTATGAAAAAGAGGGATTTTATTATCAATAGTAAGCAATTTATGAATTAAATGTTTCGAGTTACAAAAAATCATAACCTTGATGCCTTTTCTATATATACCTATATCTTTTTCAGTACTGAAATGAATATATTTATTGTTTATTGATTCGAGGCATTTTATTTTATTTCCAGGTTCAGTACACATTCTGTAGCAGACCTTCACATGTTAAAAGCATTTATCTTTATCAAAAGAGCACTGTAAAGTATTTTAAAATGACATCGTTTAACAAAGATTTGGGACCTGTGGTGTTTCTGTTCCCATCTCTTACACACATGTGTTTGATGAAGGTCGCTATTACATTGCAAAACGCATATGGACTAAAAAAACTAAAGAATGTTTTTTCAGAAATGGAGTCCACAAATTCACCAGAATCTGGAATGAGCATTCCATTAAATGATGCACTTCTGTATAATAGAATTAAAGAATATCTTTTGCTTATACCTAAAAATTTAAAAAACGGAGTACTGGAAAGAGGGAAAAGAGTGGAGCATCAAATTAAGGTGTGGAGAGATTGCCACGAAAAAGGGGGAACATACTCTTATTATCCAAGATGTGCTTTTTTCTGGAGATCTCAAGGGACAATCGATCGAACCAAAACAGCTCAAGTAATCGTTCGTAATGAAGCTATCGATATCAGAGCTCGTTTTGAAATGGCGTGTTTGTATAGTTTATCAGAGAGTGTGCAAACTTTGTGGAAAACTTTGAATTCAAATAATGAAAATAATAATAACCAGATGCTGAAATATTTTGTGATGAAGATATTTTGAATTCTGTGTCGTATTTTTGGATTAAATGGCTACTCCAAGGAGCTCGATGTCATTGGACTGAGGCCGCTGCCGGACACCATAAATATAGAGGTATTAAATTGAATAGATTTTTTCTTTACTACCTTCAAATTATATATAGCGGTTTCTTTAAGCCAAAGTACAATATTTTATTTCGCGAGTTGATGCCAGCAGAGAGGCGGAAATGTTTTGAATCTTTGGATTTTACTGACTCTGACGATTTACGTTTGTGCCTATATGTTGTTACCAAAGAAGAAAGAGAAGAAATCATGAAACTCGACGCTGCGGAAGTGCTTCTGGCCTATTCAGAATGTCATTTTGATCGACATTTTCCTCGATCAAGCTGACAAAACATGGGAATTTCTCAGTGTCTCTTCCTTTTTTGATGTGTTGGATCATCTTTTTGAACTCCAGAGCGGTGCAGACGTCGATCATAAAAATCTTGCGGAGAAATTTTGGGACAGGAGTCCGGATCGTTTCAAGGAAAGTGCAGAGCCGAAATTTATATATGGAAAGAGATTAAATGAATTTATTGAGAAAATGAACAATACGAACGTTGATTGATATTTTACTGTACGCAATGTCAATTTCTGACATTAATCCATGTAAATATGTTTCGCTATTCACTGTACACTGTAAAACTTTTGTAATATTTTTTTTTAATATGTTGCAAACTTATGTGTTCACATTTATTACGGCTTTGTATCAGTAGTTTAAACAGTAATAATAAATTTTTCGAAAATTGTTTAAATTCTTCTATGTTAAGGACATATTTCCTCTTTGTTAAAACTGGTAAGAACAGCATTGCTATTTGTGAGTTTATTAATTCCTATTTTTTACTAATTAAGTATTATTTAATTTATTAATTGTCAAAATATCATTAATAAATCCTTCTTTGCATTTCAATATGTGTATAAAAAATTGAATAATTCATAGTCTGACAAATATTTTTGCAGGAAGTTTTTAGTACAAATTAAAAAGAAAAATATTAAATTATTCTTTCGCCTGAATTATTCCCTCGCCTGAATACGAAAGTGTTCCCAAACTACAGCCGCTTAAATAATTGAATTATTCTTTACATAAATTGTATGGCTAAGAAAATTTCATCGTACAAAAATCTTTAGTAATCTGCATTTTTAATTTTAAAAAGAGCAAACTATTTATATAAGATAAAATTACAGATTTGCCAAAGAATTTTTAAAGCACTGTGAAATACTAAATTTTTAAATATATTTTGATTATTATATGCAAAAAATGCAAAATTTAGTTAAATGTGAACGAAAAGTTACACGTATGTTTAAATTCTTTTTTTATCATAATAATTAGTCAAGTTTCGTTTCATTTTTAAACAACAGAAATTTGATTAATAAGATATAGTTCCATTTTTTATTAATATATGAGAGAGAAAATATGTATAAGGTGGAGATAGTTATTGTTTTATTTGACAGTCGAGACACAGTTCATTACCTCAAAATTTCATTCCTCCGCAAAACTTCAAAAAAAAAAAATGAAATTTCTGAAAAATTAAAGAAAAAATTAATTAATCAAGGAAAAGAAAAAAAAAATAATAGAAACAAATGAGAGGAAAAAGAAATGAAAATAATTTCAGCAATTATTCTTTGAGATAAATTTCTTATATTTTGTAGAATTTTTTTAAAATCTAATCAACTATTTCTGGTTTTAGACCCCATTTTTTGTCAAATAATTGTACAAATGGATTCATTATTAATATTTTATTATTATTAAATCCTCATTTGTAGTTTCTGGTGCTATTTTTAATCTAATAAACGCACACAGAGGTATAAATAATATCATGTTTGATTAATTTCCAATGCGTAGATTACTAACAAAAAATCTCAATAAATAATATTAAAAATTGATTAATGAATTCATAATTAAACTGAATTAAGAGTTCTTCTTTCATCACACATATATAATTTATTTCATATTATATTTATTTTTGCATTACAATGACTGATTTTAGAAAATTATCATAAATTGATCAGCATTTTTAGTGTGCAATTTACATGAGCATTTAAGAAGGGAAAAATTTACATATTAAGCATCATTTAGGAAATCGTAAATTCTTTCTTATTATCTGTAACTTTTATAAAAATTAAATTGCCTTTATATCAATCGTTACAGACGCACAATGTTTTCATAGAAAGGATTTACTTTTAAATTCTTTCGATAACTCTCAATTCTGTAAAGGAATATGTGAATGTATATTCATAAGTCTTTTCTTTTCATAGCTTTATGTGCAAATCGATTAATAATTAAAAAAAATTCTTGATTTCTGACATTGTGTCTTTTGAAGCTATAAATTTCCGTGTACATAATTCGTAAAATCAAATAAGCAGACATTTTTAGTAAAGACCATTTCTAAAATTGTTCTTCAAGTAAAAGTCGCCTTAAAATATTTCAATCATTGGGAAAAAATTACCAGTATCCGTCATTCTTTTTTTTCTAATGTCTTTTACTTTAGTAATCTTCAGTAATTTGAATGAAATAAGTACTTAAAAATTACCTTAATAATGTGGCAGCTATTTATAAAGGGCCTGTATTGTGATCTCGAAACGCACTTTGAACTGCAAGTTTTAGTTTATTAGTTGAAGATTGGTATAACAGATTATTTTAGAGCTTCCCCATTAAACATTCCCTGAGTAGTTAGCACAACAGCAATAAAACGTCTCAAAATTAATTTTAGAATATTTTATTTAAATTTATTATTTGCTTTTTTGTAATAAAAGTGTGTAACTTTATGGCCATTTATTTTTATAAAAGAGGTCCTTAAAAGTTCTTGAACATTTTTTCTCTAATAATAGTAACAATTCTTTCCTAATGTTTCTTAAAACTTTACATTATTCTTCTGATGATGATTCTTATGATCAAGTCCCAAAATCATTCCAAAGAACACTTTTTAATAGATATTTTGATACGCATTTCTTTCAGCATTTTTGGCAAGCACTTTCAAAGATGAGAGAGAAATCAAATTTTAAACTTCAAGTTGCTAGAAAACCAATAGATACCGTGGCAGTCACCATAAAATTGGAACAAAAATCATTATTGAATAAAGCCAAATACAAAGCTAACAGCAAGCCTCTAACGCAAACAAAAGTTTTTCTAAAAGAAATTTGGTAAGTCTAATCATAACAGTTCTTTCGGTCGGTTTATTAAAAACTTATAATTAAAAATTAAAATTGGTAATATTAGTTAATTTAATAGAGCATCGTATGAATTTTCAACTTAAAATAATAAATGGTGTAATTTTAAAGAAATAAGACTGAAGAGTTCTGATATGAAATGATAACCAGAAATATGAATACAACAGGTTTTGTATTTGCTATGTAGTATATTGAGGGGAGACCTTCTTAGTATTGAAGGGGCTAAATTTTTAACCTTTTTCCACACACACACACGTAAAAAATTGGCCCAAAGCTTTATACAAATCCATTGTTTTGTCATCCATACAATTTCCTTTACCTGATTTGTTAGGACTGAAAGAAAAGAAATCTGGCAGTGTTATCGTTTGATTGCAATTCTGAATTGCTGTCTTTTTGTTCTTTGTGGTATAATCATAGCAGAAACTATGCAATCCAGACCAGTAGCACAAGAGTTGCTCTATGTAGTTTCATTTCTATCTTTTATACTTTTGCTATGTGTAATTTATTCAGTGGGAAGAATAATGATAATAAAACGTCTTTCTGACAAGAAGTCATGGTCTAATATGTTGGAGAATAAAACGTAATAAGTATTATATTATGATGTAATAGACGCTGTAAATAATTTTTTTAGTTTTAATAAAAATTAGTTGGGTATTTTTTCTTTTGCTTAGAATATACTGTCATTAATTAGTATTAAGAAGTGTTGAAAATATTAAATTCTGGTGCCTGCTTTTTATTTCATCTAATGCATTTCTAAATATTAAAAATTGATAAAAATGCTGGTAAATTAAAAAAATGATTTTGGATAATCTTAATCATTGCCAGTTTTAGACACTATATTTTATCGAGTAATATTTTCATGATCAGAAATTTTTAAAACTTATAAATATATTTCGATAATATTAAAAATTTCTCAACAGTTCGTAAAGCTATGAAAAAATATTTTTATTTGTTTAATATTAAGAATCAAAATTAGATGTTACTGAAGTTTAGAGTAAAGCAAGATGAAATCCTGATAATTATGTGTGAATTCATTTTTCAAAGAAAAAAAAACAGCAGTATTTCTTAGTTTAATGGTATGAAACAAAATGACAAATAATTAATTATAAGACTAATGAATACTCTTTTAACTAAAAGATAAGAATGGAATAAAAATTTTAAAATCTCCTTTATAAAATCCGACATATTCGAAAGGTTCAAATATCCGGCTGTTCCTGTGTGAATATTAAAATATACTGAATGAGATTTTAAAAATCTGAGCTCTATTCAGATTCATTTACAATTTTGGCAATGGGAGAATATCTGCTTCATCCTTTAGAAAGTAGTTACGAGTGGTGTGTGCGTTGTGCAATAATAATTGGCATAGCGATGTTTGAGCTTTAATATGCTTCAATATTCTCAAAGAAGTTGGGTTCCGCTTCAATATTGAAATTATTAGATTATAATTTACTGTATAAATAGTCCACGTACAAGCCTTTAATTGTATTAAAAAAGCAAAGTTCATAAACATTTTGCAATACAGTTTTCGAATTTTTATATTCAAACCATTAAAGGTTTTAAAGATTCAAAGATAATGAATTAATTACTAATGTAAAGAGTTTTTCGTTTATGTGCAAGAATCGTTTACAGCTCCTATCTTAGAATTTGACTGCATGTATTTGGACGAGGAGAGAATATAAAGTTTCTAGTTTTAAGAAAGCTTTAAATCTTTTGCGATTTTATAAAAGCTTAATTTTATCCGAGAAATTTTATAATTAAAAAAAATATTTTTAAACTTTTTAAAGATACAATATACTTCTTTTATATTTGACATATTAGCACATGTAGACTTTTTAATATCAACTGTTACAAAAACACACACAACTTAATATCATAAATTAAAAAATTGTTATAAGATCAGGACAGGAGATGAAGTTAATGAACTATCAATGGGCATGAGAATAATTACAATATTTTAAAACATTTCTATTGGTGAATTTTTTGACGAGGTATTCTTAATTTAGCATATATTTTTGAATTTACATTTACACTTATATTATTTCAGGAAATGCGACCTTCATATTTTTTTAAAAATATTTTTGTACTATTTAGATTACAATATCGGATTTTAAGCTGTGATGGTATGATAGCAGAATCGTGTAGGAATCATTCCTTAAACTTAAAAATCTTTTGATTTCGAAATTAATATCTCATCATCATTTACCATTAATACTATTTAATTTGGTAAAAGTTATTAATTACTTTGTATTTCCGTAGGGTGAGAAATAAAGATATTTACATTTCACTAAATATTGAAGGCATTTTTTTCGTCAGGATGAACATGGATGGTTTCAGCAATTTTGCCAAAAGTTCAGAATCCCCCTTGTAGGGTTCCATTCCCTCTCTCCCATTTCAAGAAAGTATTTAACTCTGAATGGACATTTAGTCGATTGAAATCTTGCCGCTAAGCACTTCTAAATGCTCATTTTATAAATTGTTTTTAATTTAATCTCTTCCTATTCTTTACAAATATCTTTTAAATAACATATTTTAAGACAAGATGAAACACAAAAGCGTATCTCTTTAAGGGAGCCAGTTTCAGTATAAATATTAAATAATTTTTAACAATAAATTGAACATTTTATGACAATATGGCGAAAAGAAAAATGATAAACATCTAACAGTCTTTTTCTTCTATTACAGTGTTTTCTAAGGGTTGTTTTGTATACATGATATTAGGACTTAACATAAGTCGCCTCAAAACATACAAAAAATTTTATTTTACTTTTGAACCATTAATTTATTTTAAATTTCTTTCGTACATTTTTAAAGAGAAGAATACGATTAGAGGATTATCGTTAAACAACTAATAAGATTAGCGGATGATTTTATAGCGTGGCATAATTATGTGTATCAGTTCAAAACATATTCAGAAAATGACCCTACATAATTTTTTATTTCTTGTGTATATTGTAGAAGAAAATGTTAATCATGCAAACGATATTCAATAGAAGAAGTTATTTTCCATAATCTCTTTTTGAAAAGATAAATGTTTACTAAGTTATAAATTATTTATCAAAGAGCAAGTAAGCTTTTCCCTACACTTGAAGTTCTCATTAAGTAGACATGTTTGTTGTATCATATATATTCTTCTTTCTAAGAATGATTCTAAAAAAGGTATCAAATTATTCCTCTCAAGACCCAGAAATTTTCAAAGTTTTCCTGTGTTTTCTGCAAGCAAGTATTTGTGTATCACTGAAACATCTCTAAAAAAATTTGGACCACATTTTTTGGGGAGTCAATCTGAAGGCATGAAAACGAATGCTATGCAAAATGTTGTGCAATTTACACTACACATCATCTTAATTTGAATAAATTCGAGTGAACGAATCTTGTAAATCAAACAATAGAATGAAAGCACAAAATATAATTACTCGGAAGTTAAAGCAATAAAAAAAAGATTTTTTCTTTTAATTCGAATGGTATGTAGATAAAAGTTTATGGAAATGACGCTTTTATTATTCCTGAGTTCCTGCTTTATTCACTGTTTTAAGGATTGGTTCAATATTTGCGAATATTTCTGGGATGTATTAACAATACTACGTGATGTGAAATTGTAGCCACTATGGTGCTCCTTTGACCAGGAGCATTTGTTGCGCATGAAATACTTCGACCTTCCTCTTTCCAGAATAGTTTCACCTTTAAAATGTCCCAAAGTCGCGAATCCAACGATTTCAACTTTTCAGCTCTTTTGTGAGCTGGCTTCTGAAACATTTGACACGGGGTGCTTTCTTCGATCTTGGAGAAGGTTGCACCTATTTCAAGCAAATTCATGGTTACTGGATTTGGTCAGGTTTGGTTTTTTTTTTATCGCATTAGCCATTCTTGACAGAGCTGCACCATGGCTGCAGTTAAATTCATACTTCCTGGGAGAAACATCTCTAGTTAAAAGGAAGACACTAAAAATTAAAAGCAAGTAAAAAAACAACAAACATCCCATGATAAAAGTAAACGTAAGAATATAAATAACATTCCCTCCAAAAAAAAGTTTATGAATTAAAAGAAGGAAACTGAAAATAAAATGGTATCATAATTTGCAATTTTTCAATTTAAAATTATTTTTCCAATGTAAAAAAATGCTAAAATAGAGTTTCACAACTTTTATTTATTTCGCTTCAAATTCAATTTTATTTAAGAATGAATTTTTTTCTTTTCATTTTGGAGGAATAAGTAAACGATCATATGCATGGTGTTTAATGGGTTCGCTTTCTATAAGTTTGAATTGTTTAAAACTTCGTCATGGTTTATTTAAACTTATTCGAGTTTATTACTTTTTTGAAATTGCATAAAATTGAAATTTTTTGTTCATTTCTTAAAAATAATTTTAAAGTCATGCCGTTTCAGACGAGAAATTCTTTTTAGATTCACAAACCAATCAAATGAACAAATCAAAATAACTCTTAATGAGCGATGTTTCACAGGAAAAGTGACGAAAAGGCATCATGATATCACAGAATTTGTCTATTTCATGAGTATCAATGTCAGTTCAACTCTTGTTTTAATAGAGTTCTAATTTATTTATGGAAGAAGCGTTGATGAAATTGGTTGACGAACGCAACTTTGAAGGATTTGATCAAACGTCTGACAAACCGATTTGTGCTTCTGGCCAAATTCATGATCTCGAATAAGATAATACCGACATCGAGGAGGAAGTAGAAAAACATAACCAGAACTATCGAAGAGATTATGGAGAAGCATTCTATATCAAACAAAAAGTTGCTGGTGAGGTTTGATAAGAGAGGAGGGAATAATATCTTCAATCTTCCAATGAAATAAGAAATATGGTTGAAATCACAAGCAATTTTTGCTTCATACATTAAAAAGTCATGCAATAATCAGGAGTAGCTATGCACTCTACAGATGGATTAAAAAAATTTATTAATTTAATGTTGTGCTTCATTTTCATCACATTTTGAAGTATATGCAACAAGAGATGTTTTTAGACAACATTTTTATGAAAGAAATAGAGGAAAGGAACAAGAATTATAAATAATAAATTATCATGAAATAGTTGCATATTTTTTTTCTCTGAATAGATTCCTGTGGGAAAAAGTATTTTGCTTTAGCCAAATATTGTATTACTTATTAAGAGTATTACTTATTAAGATTTATTAAGGAATTATGCGTGCTAAGGAAGGTTTGCGGTGCGATACAAATGTGAAATATTTAATGTGCATATCATAACATTTCTTAAAGAAATTCATAATAACAATGTCTTTAGACAGAAAAATACTTCATTCATAAAGAATATGAAATTGGTTTTATAGTGTGATATTTATCCTATTCTATTTCATTTCCACACCTGCATTCTAAGCGCTGCATTCTTCTATCCAATTTCAAATTACTATGCTTAATACTATTATTTTATTTTATCTGTATTAATTGTTAATTAATATCAACAAATTTTCTTCGCATTTATTTCTGGGCACATGAGTATATTTTTGCCATTACGATTTCTACGAATACAAAGGGATTAAGGATACTTTAAATTCAAATTTGTAGGCAATTCATTTTCCTTTTTAATTAATCCCTTGAGTATCTCATTAATATCAAATATTTTCCTTATATCTAGTATGATATGGATGATTCGAAATAAAAATTCAAAATTGTATAAATATTTCTTAAAATTTTGAATTTGATTTTTTTGTCTCAACATGTCTTAATATTACCGAAATGTGTTTTATTTTACGAGGCACAACATTAAATCAAAATATTAAAATAATAACGGATTTTTATAATTTTTCTAAAGGTTTTGAACACATTAGAAGTGAATTCTAATGTTTATTTGGAATATTTATCGCTATTCATTGTCAAGTATAATGAATATCTTATTTTATCATTTGCTGTATTCAAAGTATAATGTGCTTTAACATAATTATGGATATAATATTTATTTATCTTGTATTATTTACTATAACTGTTAAAATAATGAAAAATCAATCTTCACGGCCAATTTAGCTCCAAAATTGTCATGTTCCGTTTCTTTCAACTAGTTTTCAAACCTGTTTTAACCTTATATATGAATATTCATGTACTACTGAAACTGTACTGTTTGGATTTTTCAGTGTTTTGATATAATTGTGGCGTCGTCTTTCAGGCAATGTCAGTAAAAAAATATTTTTGAGATTGATATCTGATTAATATCTTCGATTAAAATTTTAAAATTAATTCGAGTTCTTATTCCTGTGAAATTCCGATGTTAAGAAACAGAAAGTACATATTTCATAAAGTACTGGAGGCACTTAAAAAGCTGAAAAAAAAAAGAATTTATTTTGTAACTTTTGCAGTTTACTGTTGTAGGCTCGAATCACTTATATATTATCTAATAAAGCTGGAAATTGTGTGTCAATAGATCTCAGTAGCTCTTGAAAGTGAATAATGTTGGGTTGGTTAAGAAGTGGAGAAATAATGCGGCCGTATTTGGTATTCGGGATTTTACCGGTGAACGATTGATGAATAGAAGATGATTCTCTAAATTTCTTCAAGGCCAGAATTTCTAAGGAATTGAAGGCCGAAGGATAGAATATTTTTCTAGTGGGATGAAGATGGTTATTATTATAATCGAAATTTAAAGGTCGTAGCTTTAATAATGCATTTGGCTTTGACAATTCGCATTAAAATTATTCAACGAAAAATTCTGCAATTCGTGCACTTAAAGAAGTACGGTACTATTCATATCTCCATCGAATAACCGACATTATGAATTACTAATGTATTTTCAATGTAGCTCGCTCGCTCCGAAAGCTGCTTTGCGATATGGAGTACTGGAACCTCATTATTCCCTTGATCTATCTGATAGGCTTGTACAGAATCAAATAGCGGACATTTAAGGTATAAAATTTAACTGGTAAAAGAAGATTTTTTTTTTTTTTTTTTTTTTTTTTTTAGCAGAAGCAAGCATTTTGGACCGATATTTTTCTGGCGAAGTCATTCAGAGAATTTCTCAAAAAACAATACCTACGTATAGGGCAATATTTGTATAATGACCCAGTGACCTGATCTAATAAAATAAAAGCGGCCTGATGCCATAAGTTTTATTATTGATTGAAATCCTTGTCAATTCATAAATTAGTATTCCAAATCCCAACTAAGCAAAGAAAATAATTTATAAACATTTGTAAATTTCGTTTCAGAATATAATAATCATAAAAGAAAAGAGTCTCATCGTCCTGAATGAACAGAATAACAGAGTGGCCGAGAAGTGTAACATCGGGAAAATGGCAGAAGCATAATAAGAACAAACACAAAAAGCACATAAGTTTGTTTCCAAAAAAAAAAATTAATCATTGGAAGACTCAGGCAGCAACAACTATATTTTCAAAGACACCTGTGGCGAGAACTAATCACTTTACCAGAAGCTTCTCTGCCCCAAATACAGAGAGCTCTCCCGTAGGAATTAGAAATATTATAATTGCTTGTTACAATGGATTGGGCAGTGAATACTAAAGAGAATTTAAAGTGCATATTTAAAACGATGCAATAGTCTACAACATCAATATCAATTTTTCTTTTACTCTTTTCCTTTTATTAATGTGTATCCTCCACTTATAAAAGCAAAAGTCTTCCATTAAAAAGTAATTCAGATTCTATAGAAGTTATAGAAGCAATTTAAATTTTGAAAGATAAAGTAACTAAGACATTTAAAAAAAAAGAATGACGGATGCTAGTAATGATTTTCATAACGATTTTAGCATTTAAATTGATAATAACTTAAAACAGCAGCTTCGGATAGTGACTTTTACCTCAAGGACAATTTTAGAAATGGCTGTTAGTAAAATGGATGTCTGCTTATTCGATTTTACAAATAACGTACGCGGAAATAAATAGCATCAAAATTCCCAATGACTGAAATTAAGAAAGAATTGTAAATTGGTCATCGATTTGAACAGAAAGCTATGAAAATGAAAGACAAATGAAAATAGCTTCACGTATTCCTTTACAGAATTGAGAGATATCGAAAAAATTTAAAAGCAAATCCTTTTTGCGAAAAAATTGCAAATTCTTAGCGATTGATATAAAGACAGATTAAGTTTTATAAAAGTTATGAACAATAAGAAAGATTTTTACTATCAAAGATTTGACATTTTGTAAACGATGCTGAATAAGTTAATTTTTGCTTACTAAATGTTTAGATAAATTACGCATTAAACATGCATATGAATTTATATGAATTTTCTGACTATATTTATACATGATAAGTTATATAACTGAACAATGTATTATAAGTTATATAACTGAACAATTCCTATAAAAGTTAAAATTCAAAAAAAAAAAAATTTCAACTTGTGATGCACTATTATTCTTCAAATCGTTATTTGAAAGATCATATAACATGCCATCTCGTAAAAGCGAAACATCCGTACATTGAGCTTTCTCCACGTTTTTTATGGTATTTCAAAACTTTTTATTTATTTATCCCCTCCATAAAAGTCATTTCAACACCACTCACTTTACTTAACTATACTTCAAGTCTAAGAAACATTTCTTTTAAGAAACCGTAATAAATCACCATAAATTTTTGTTCCTAAGCTACAGAATTAAACAAATGAGCTAAGAAGGAATATGATAAAAACTTATGTAACTCAATAGATTTGGATTAAAGAAAGTTATTATATTTCAATAAAGTGAGGAAATGAAAGTTCAATGTTAATTATCTAAAGTATAGAAGTTATGATTATTGTTTCGTATAGGTATAACATTTTACGATAAGCAATATCATTCTTTCGTGATTGTCTTTATACATTTTGTATAAACTCATTGGAAATCAATTTATGTCTTATAAAACACAATGTATAAAATATTCTTATTGTATGAAAAATCTTTCCATTAAGTATTCAAAAATATATTAAAAATCATATTAATTTTCGCCAAATTTTACTTTTGTAGAAAATGTTTCAAATGTTGCAACCTGTTTCAGAGGAAATTCTTATCAGTTACATAGCTGACTTTCAAAAGACCATTGATCGATAGTTTTATGTCCAGCCCGGGTATGTCCTTATTGTAAAGCTTTGCAATCCTCAGAAGAGAAGGGCTGAAGAATAACAAAAGGTATTGTACTATTCGTCAACGGATTCTGAGACGGCAGCATTTCGGCTACTCATAAAGGGGTGAAACGCCTTAAAATGAGTGCATTTCCGGTATTCCCTTTGACCTTGGATTTCCCCTACAAGATATTAGTAAATAAAAACATTTTCTACTTTCATCTTTTCTTTCACCCCTATTTTGATGGATGAAACCCATCCTAAAGCATGTGCAAAAGCCCTCATGCATTTATAATCCGTTGCCGAACATCACTCAATCTCTCTTGTAAGATAAGGTCATCCGCCAGTGTCGTGGTTATAATCTACTAAACGATCTTAGTAGATATTAACCCGCGTCCCCAAAGAAAAATAATTGCAGGTTTTTATTTACATTATTAATATATTAAAAAGGTTTTTAAAACTTTTTATCGAAATATATTTTAAAATTGAATTTTGGATTAGTTACGCTGAATCTAATTAAAATGGACATGTGCGGCTATCTGGAAATAAAATCCAAAGAAGATATCTTTTTCCTTTTGATATCAGAATCATAAAAAAATTGAGCAAAAGGAACACACTCCATCATATCTCAACTTTCACAATCTACTAGATATTTAAAATTATCAGTTGGTCCTTCACAAAATGGTTATCAGTTACACAATTGTAATGCATATTATTTTTATTATTATTATTTTTTCTAACTGTACGTGTTTAGATGCATTCATGAGGATAATTCCATCATCATCTTGAAACTGAAAATATAATTTAAAAAATCATTTCATCGTTTTCAACACTACGTTTTTTTACTATATTATTTGAAAATCTTAATATTTTTTGTTTTCAGAATATCTATACATTTATTATTTTTATTTTTTGCTTTGCCATATCACACAATTCAAGGTATTACAACATTTGTTCGACGACAAAACTTTCAAACTTTTACTACTTATTACCATTAGAAAATAAATCATTTTCTAAAATCTTACACATTATATTATTAACTTTCATTATCTAGAATACTTTAAACTTTTTAAATATTTTGAAAAATGTATTACTTTTAAATAAAAATATTATCTTTAGTAGGGTATTGTCGACAGATACCAAACAGAAATAATGCAGCTTTAAACTTTTTTTAATACAAATGTTTTATTAGATCCTTGTGATTAGATTAAATCACTTTCTTAAAAAATTAACACAAATTTTATAAGGTGTCCTTCTCGAGTTTCAGAGCAAATAAATTTTTAACTTCAAATTATGATTTTTCTTATTAAAAAATCTTTATTTATAAGGCAGGATAAGCATAGTAGATACATATACTCTTATATATGTTAAAAAATAATTCGTTTTTAAAAACGACATAAAATATTTATAGTTCTTTATCTAAGGGAAATATTAGCCAGATATTTAAATTTGAGGTAGAAATCACATAGTTAATAATATTGTAAATGCATATACACCAAAAGGATTGCCTTTAAATTCTGTATTTAGCAAGATAAATTAAAACGTGTTTTTAAAATGGTTGTTAACTTGAATTTTATCAGATAGTATTTCTAGAAGACAGTGGAGTGTCAGAAAAGAAGATGTAAGGACGTTTCTTTCATTTTCCTACTTGTGTCCATTTGGGCAGAGGGGGACTTGATATTTATTGAATTTCGCATCTGTGTTGTGTTTCATGTCTGAGGTATATCGGATTTCTCAGCTTTTCCTTTCTGTTTCTTGATGAAAAATGAGCTATGAAAAAAAAGTGATATCTTTGAAAAATTAGATCAATCAGGTTTTCAAGCAAAGCGTCATTTTAAGTATTTTAATATTTTGCTAATTTTATCCCATTTTATTTTCCTCGTCAAAAAAAAAAATCCAAAAGTTTAAGAATATATTTTTGTAATAGAAAATTCCTCTAACATTATAAAAAGGAAATATGATATTTAACTAAATCAATTTACCTGATTTGTATTTTTACTAAGATTAGTTATTGCATGGTAATATTAACAGTGCGTCCATTAGAGAACCAATAATAAGGGATAATTGACTTAGAATTTATTATTAACATTTATTTTTTCATTGTAATTAGTTTAATTTTAGGATACTATAAAATATAAGCCACAGCGGTAAAATATCCTGTTTTCACGTTCTTTAGAGTACTGTAGAATTTCGTAAAATCGCTTGCATTAATTCATCGTTGCTTTCACACACACACACACACACACACACACACACACACACACACACACACAC
>JAPMOR010005929.1:0-24305 GCA_026543865.1 Argiope aurantia
ATGAAAAGAGTAATAAATAATTTTTTTCTATGATCAGAGAACAACTCAAAATCAAGATGCATTGCATTCAAGATATACAAAACTTACTCCTCCTCAGGTCTGTCTTCCACATCTTCGTGTACACGCTCTAAAGAGATTCTAAATGGGTTCTAATTTCTTTCTAGATTGTTCGATCTTCTAATTATTTAATTTATAATAATTTGATTTTCGAATTAGCAGGTCATTTACTTTTTCAATTATGATATTATTTATTTATATCAGAAGAAAACGTGGGGTCACTCTTTCTTATTGTTTCTCTGCATTTTGGAAAATATTCAAGCATCCGAGGAAAATATTCATTATCACTTTGAATTGAGATAGTTAAATCCACGCAATAGTTTCTAGAGATATTGCAAAGAATTTATTTCCTGTGTTATTAAAAATATTGCAGTTATTTAGAATTAGCTACCATGTGATTAAAATGCTTGCTTTTGGTTAAAATTGAAGCATCTGTATCTTTCTCGCAATGGTATTTAGAAGGTTGGAGAGAAGAAACCCTTGTAGTCGCACAAAGTTCAATCTTGCCATTATGCATTTCAGTATATAAAAAAAGGAATGGCGTAGGAAAGTTCCAAAACGGTATGCAGAATAAAATAGCTGAAGTGAGTTATTCTTAGTAAAAGAATATTCCAATCTACGAAGTATTATAATTTAATTTGCTGATTTTAAGTACTTTAGAAGACCGAAAGATATCAACTTTTTGATTCACGAAAAATATGTAGTTCTAAGGTAAAAAGCAAAAGGTGATTTTGATACGTGTGCATCTTTTTCGTCTTCTAAAGTCATGAGAGGTGTGTTATCAATTTTTCTTTTAATCCTAAATGTTTTCCCGAATTTAGAATAGTGATACCTGAATTAACATTCAATTTCACTTGTTTTTTTAAGTATTTTATACTGTCGAAGTTATTTAGTGATTAATGTGATTCTGTATGCTGCCACATCATTCCTCATGATCTATGGAATCTATGGCCGCTCATCTATGGAATCACACTTCGCCAGTGACTGAAGATAGTTTTGAAGAATTAAATAAAAACAAACTTTTATATAAATTCCAAAATAATTCAACATGTGCATCCCACACATATTGTGTGAATGGACACTAACAATTGTACCGACTATTAGATACATGTGTTGTGTGTGGCCATAAAAGTATTAACAAATAGAATAATTCAGCCAAACAATAAGAATGCATTTTATATGCTTGCATTTCTGAAGCAATAGAATGAATGAGCTCACGTTCCTTAGATAATTTTTTTTTTACCTTCAATAATTTCCTTGTCCCATTTGCTTGCTTATGGCGCTCTGCTCCAATTGATGAGCATTTTAACATAATTTCTCGATTAATATCCCAGAACAAGATTCTGTGTATCAAATTTTATTATATGTATATTCACACTACGAGAAGAAAAATAATGAGACATTGCATCTGCAAAAAAAGTAGTAGTAATTGGCAATTAGGACGTAGAAACATCTTATCCTAAACCTTTCTAGCTTTTCGCAATATATGCCTTTTTTGTAACATATTTCCATCTGTTGGCAAAGTGGAAAAGTAACTTTCATGTTACTATAAGCTTAGGGAATTGTAATCTGAGATATGGAGAAGTTCATTTCCAAAATTTCTGTTTAAAGAATTTTGTAAAATCCCTATAATTTTAGTTATTTATTATTGAATCCATAAATCATCTTTCAGTAAAGTTGCCTTTCGGAGAGCCATCTTTTTCATCGTTTGGATAATGTCATTGAACCTTTCGACAATTCTCCATTTTTCTTCTTTATGTTGCATCCGTTACTCAATGCACCCCCTGCCAGTAATGCTCCTGCCTATACCATTTAGCACTTGAAATACCCCTCATATGGGCGTAGTATTCAACGTAAGGGCTTCCGTTTCCATTGCTTTTCCTTTTCCGCGTTCCCTCCTTTCCATTACTGGTGCCGCTGCTCAACAAACAAATGCAATGGAACATTCAAAGGGAGGAAAAGGGAAATGTTAAAGAAACTCCCAGATTGCAGTCTAATTGCAAAAATGCAGTGTAGGCTGTAATAAAAAAAAGCTGATTCATATTAAAGCTCTGTTGCTTTCTGACATTCATTGTTTGATTAACGTTTTTAATCAAACAATTAATCTCAAAACTATTTTGATTTTCTCTCAAATGCAGATCTTTATAAACATTCATTTATTTAAATTTTTACTTCTTAAGTTTACACAAACAGTGTATGCAAGAAGATAACAATGGCAGTTTATTCAATGTAGATATTTTCAAAGTTCCCGTACGACCAAATGACAGGAAAAGAAACCCCACACTTTTTCATATTATTGCTTATTGATGCGCTTTGATGATAATCATTTGTATTATTTCATTTTTCATCCATTGGAGAAAAAAAAATCTTTCCTTTACATGGCTTGTATCATTATTGCATTTCAATTTTGTTGTAAAATGCAAATTGGGCTTAAGATCTATATTCAGTAAAATAATCTACGTATATCATTACAAATACCAGAATGGGTAATGCTTAAGACGAAAGAGACGGCAGTGATAAGTTTAAGGTAAAATCTTGGGAATTGTATAAAATGAAGTAGACATATTCGTTGATTTTCTCGGTTTAATGCGATTTCAAAAATTAAACGGACTATCCTATAAAATCAATTAAATAAATCCAGATTTCCTTGCTTGAACCATTAAGAAGTTACCATTAGAGAAGTATATTTTAAACGTATTCAGTTTTCTAATAGAGTAGCTACATCAAGACCTCCATTTTCAAAGATAAGAGATTAAGTTTCCTCCTTATTGCTAATATTAATTCATATATTGGATACTTTTTATTTCTTAATAGAGAAAAGGGGATGATTATATGAGTACTTTAATAAAAATCTCTAAATAATTTTAAAGCAACTATAATTACTTGAAAACAAATATACGCTTGTTACATAAATACATTTGTTAGCTATATATATGTGTGTAAGGATTAATTCCGATATTCTCTTTTCGAATTAACTTTTAATGTATAAATATATATTCTTACATTTTATAAACTTTGTGAAAGTAAAGATCTTTATGAACAAATGTAGATAAAATTAGATTAAGAAAAAAAACTACATTCTCATAATTTTAACTGAATATTTTGCTCCTGTTTAACAAGCATTTTACAATAAGAAATAATCCATTTATTCTTTACTTGAGAACATTTCCTGCTGCTTAAAAACTTTTGAATAGAAAAATTTTCTTCAAAATCATAGCAGTTATTTTGAAATTAAAATTGATAAAGTTCATTTCTTCACTTTAAAGTTCAATTCTTTCGAAAAGTTTTCTTTCAAATGAATAAAAACTTTTACTGGAAAGCTTAATCTTCATCTTTTAGTAACAGAACTACAATGATTTAGAAAGGAATCAATGTCTTTCTTGCTTTTACTTAAATCGGCGTAAACGTCAATATTTCTTAGGAGAACGCTTTCTATTTACAGAATTTCTTATACTTCAAGAATAATGTTAAGAAACTACATTTTTTTAAAAAGGAAAGAAAAAATTGCATGTTCAATTCTGAAAAGATGTTTTGGAGTAGTTTGAAATGTGCAAGCTGATAAGAACTGAAATAAGTATTGAAAAAAATCAGAAAATGGTTTAGAAGTTTTTGTCAGTAAGTAAATATATTTAAATGACAATGTAGGAAAAGTTTTGTTTTTCTTTCGACATTCTTAAATTTCAACTGTCAAGATATAATATTAAATAACGTCGGAAGTTCCTAGAATTTTCGGGTGAATTTTGACAGTTCATAGTTAATTTAAACGATTAATTTTATTCCGCAGATAATAAATCTGATTCATCGGATGAGCGAAATTCATTGAATTGACATTACGTGTCATTTTTTGTATTAATTTTTCTGTTTTCTTATCTTTATTAATCCTGAGCTTAAACAATTCTTATGACTTTTGTTTCTTGATAATTGTTAATTTTCTCTATTATTTGTGAAGTTTAATCTTCGAAAAGAATATATTTGAATGGATCGAAACACGGATAATATAGAAGTTGAATAAAACTAAACGAACACTTGTGAAAAAAAATTCCTTAATAATGCAAGTTTAAATAAAATCCCTATAATCTCCCTGACTGAAATACATATGAATGCGACATAACAAGAAATCTTGTGAAAACATTAATAAAAAAAGTCTTCATTTTCAAGAATAATCTCTAATCCCAAAAATATGAATGGAAATGGAATTAGTGCATCGAGTTTGTTCTAAATATGCTTTAAATACACTATAATTTACATATCGGGAGATTAAGTGAATCTTACAATGTATTTTTTTTATTATCATACTGTATGAGTTACTCTAAAATATGACACTGTGGATAAGAATATGTCTTCTTGGAAACACAGTCGCGAATCTGAATAAATGCGTTGATTTAATCTCTCAAAAGCTCTTTTTTAATGATTCGCTTGGATCATCTCCTACGTTTTAACCAGTCTACCAGATGAAATCAAAATATTACATATCACGCGAACAAAGAATGAAGTCCAAGCTTCGCTGTGGCAATCAGAAGTGAAAGTTTCTGTGGGCTCTTTCTGTCGCAACCGATGATGGTCTTGAACAGAGTGATGCACCCAACCTGAAAACTTATGGGCAGAGTAGCGGCATCTGCAGCATTATAATTCCTATGTGAGCATTATGAGGTGTTTATGAATTCTTGTTGTAGCTTTCATAGCATGGATTTTTTAAAATTTTCTTTTATACAAAGTATTGTATTGATCAAAAAATTCAAACAAAAGATTGCTTGCATTTTTTGACATTATTTTTTTTTTAGTTTCGTTAGATTTATTTTTCATTATCCTATTACCAAAATAATTATTACCCGTTTTATATATGAATTGTCAAAATCTGGAACGACAAAAAGAAAATAAGTTTATCTAAAACATATGTCTTCCTTTTATGGCTTTTCTCCCATGAAATTCAAAAATTATCAGAAATAGATATTAATCGATGCTGCACTTTTGAATACTTACGTAAGTAAAAATTTTGCATAAAAATATTCATTCGACCCTGTTAGAATAAACAATCGCGTAAAATCATGTTTTGTTGTACTCAGCAGGAATAAATTGCTCGCAACTTTAGTACAGATTCTTGAACTTAGAATAAATGATCATGTTTTGAAATCCGGGTCAAATGTTGCGTTACTAATCTTATTGTCAATAAGAATTTTTAAAAAGATAATTAATAGATAAAAATATTTCGCTGTTGAAAAGTAACTGCTGTAAAATTTAAAAAAAGATTCATCTTTTCATTTTGATGCTGAACTGTTGAACTGTGATTCCAAATATATATTTTGTTCCTGTTTGGTAAAGACACATGGATGTGGGATTGGGTGGGACAAAATGCCCATTCAATTCCATTTGGATCAGTGTCTAGAGGACTGATTAAGAAAAGAAATAGCGTTTGAAGAAAAACATTTAATTTATTTAGAGTAAACAAAATTAACAGGACATTAACAAGAGACAGGAAAGGTTAATTGCATTAAAGTTAGAATTTAAAATATTTAGATGGCACCAAAGCTCCGATAATTCTTTTCTTGCTTTTGGATTAGAAATGTATTCTATTTCGATTTCACTCATATAGCATGCATGGAAAATATTTCTACGTCTTTTCATTTTCGAAATTGAACACCTTTTTTGGCGAAGTCAAGTGAGGCTTGTTCTAAAATGTCTGACTCAATAATTTTATTGTAGAATACTCTTATTTATTTTTAAAAGGACCTTTTCACGGAAAAGGAACAAAATCCCACAGAAACCTTATATGATAACAAGTTAGAAACGTCTTAGTTTAAAAGCTACTTGTAACCAATCCCATCATCTCTATCCAATCATCGGATGAAGGATCGGTCGTTCTTTTCTTACAGCAACATTCTGATAAGCAACAATTGTATCGATTTCGAAGGAAATAAAATGCCTTTATCAACGCATAGAACACTTCTATTACGTTTTCTTCTGAGCAATCTCCTCTCCTAAACTACACAAAGGACTTGTTTACTTCGCGTGGCTGAGGAAGTTGTTTAACGGGTGAAGTGAATCGAAACGACGCGACTATTCAACGGATATATTCTCATACATTGCATCACTGGAACAGGATTATGTGTATTCTAATAACTTATTGCTTTGAAACACAACAATTTTGGAGCTTAGGAATGCGCCATTCTTGCAGTCGAAGCATAACCCGGTATATGTATCCAGTGTCATCAGAACGCAAATTGAATATATTTTAGTTATTACTTTCTGTTGTGTATTGTAAATCTGGTGATTGAAAAAATATGTGCCATGAAATTAATGAAAAATCATATAATTTTCATATATAATATATAGTAAATATATATTTAGACATTTGATAGTTTAATTAAGTATGACATCGTCTCTAGGCTGGTATACTATTTGTAAACTGCATGATGCAGGTTCGAAAGGATTTATAAGGCATGTCGTTTAACCAGAAATGATCCGTACCTATTTCTTGGGTAATAATTGTTAAATACGAAAGTGTTTTCAGAATTTTAATAAATTAAAATTAAGCACAATTTTAACGTTTTTTCTTAGTAATTTTTACACCAATTTCAATTTTAAAAAGAGATTATTTTAATGATACAAATTTTCTTTGTTATAATATTTATTTAAAAGGTATGTGAATATGTTCTCGATAAATGTTTTGAAAAACGTTCTAATGTTCTTGATTTTTGGCATAAAAGAAATTGAAAAACAAGTATACCTGTATTTGGTATCTATGAAACTAAAATATACCATTTAAATGACAAAATCTCTAAAAAGATATAGAGCAGAAATTATAAATTTAGAGCTTTATTAAATTATTTGCTTAAAATTGTACAAATAGTTTAAGAAATATATTACCTAGTTCTTGAACTAAAAAAATAAGCTGTATTATTTACCTTCTACATATAAGCTACCTTCTAAAATAAGCTACTTTCTTTACATATTGGGGTCGAATTAATAAATGGTGTGCAATTTTTTTTTCTTCTTTTTTTCGCATTGCGGAGCATTAAAATAATACAGAATATTTTTTATCGAAGATTTCTCATTCCCTAATTCACAAATTGTAAAACATATTGAGAAACCATTATTATACCAAATTGGAACAAAAACATGCATTACATTTTAGTTTATAAAGTTTTTTGTAAGAAAATTCAATAAAAGATAAGAATTTGTAAAAATAGTTTTTGAAGTCGTAAAATGGTATTAAAAATCTATGTAAATGGAAATAATAAAAAAAATGAACTTAAAAAGAAAATTCAAACGGTCTTATAAAAAAACTATTCAAACATGAAAAATATTAAATTAAAAAAATAATATTTTCGCAAATGATCGTCTTTTTAAATTAGTCACCTACCTTAATTTTAATAAACTTTTAAAATATAGTTTTAAACCAATTTTTTTTACAAAGCCGTATACTTATATAAGAAAATAGTAACCAAGCAAGATTGTGAAAAAAAGTTATTGATTATTCTAATAGCTCTTGTGTGACAAGACTGAAACGAATTTAAATTTTTAAATTTATTACTAACTATTGCAATAACTTATTTCAAAATGTTGTTTTTTTATTATTATGCTAATATTTTAAGCTAACATTCGTGATTAAATGTGATGCAATCAAGTCTGGGGAAAATATGGAGGACAAATTGATTTTTAAAATTTATCTCTCTACGACGTATTGGAATTGAATCTAATTTGCTCGTGACTGATTTGCTTCCTTTGATTTAAATTTATTCATCAATGATGAACTTAAGAACAGAAAATGTATTGAAATATTTGTAATGACTATTTGCCTGAATAATCTTTTATTCTTACAACTATTCTAGCATTTTATATGTTTAAAATAATAACATTAATTCAAAATTACACTGCAATTTGCTACTTAACATTTTTTATGCTTTTTTTAGTTACTCCTTACATCAGTAATAAATTAACTTTCTTTGACCAAATTCTTTTTATTTATCATAACTAAAGAAAAAAAATTAAATTCTAATTTTTCTCATTCTCAAAAAGAAAGGAAAAAAAATCCAGTTGTATGGATTTTTTATTATAGCTCAAAATGAATATTTGGCTGACATTTTTTTAAATGTCAATAAAAATAAAAATTAGTCACAAAACGCGCTGGGAAATTGATGGTAAACATTTCATGGTAATTATCTACAATTATTATTACCTACTAATTCTGTCAATTGTAAATTCGTAACTTACAGCTAGAAACCTATGTATACGTATCTTTTAGTACATTTTTTTAGTATCGTGTATGTCGATTAGAATATTTACAAAAAAAAAAAAAAGAATGAGAAAATTTTTAAAGAATGAGGCTTACTTGAAACTTACTGGGTGAAAAGGATTTTTTTTGTACTCAGTTTCACATTGATTTCCTTAAGGAAGAGTGGACATATTCTTTACATATTATTAAGAATGTACTGAATAATAAATACGAGGAAGAAGAAGAAAATGATAATTCTGAAAATGCTAGACATACCCATAAAAAATCAAGGAAATTTTTTTAAAGACCAGAAATATCAGGTGAAAATATCAGGCAACAAAAATGGTGGTCTCTCTGTTATTGGCATCGATTGAAAACTGATTAAACTGGTGATAAAGTTATGGCTTTTGACTTTGCCTTAACTCATTTTGAATTCTAAATTGTCTGATTATTTCAGCTAAATTTATTTTTCAAATGTCTTTTATCGAATCAATTAAATCTTTCCTTTTATAAAAGAATGCAGTAAAAATAAAATAAAAAGTATTTATCTTTTAAAGAACTTTAGTGATCCCTTTTCGAAGCGACCCAATTTAAATTATCTGAAGAAAGCTTGATTTACTATTTATCGAACATATTATAGTTATTTACATTTAAAGGTTAAAATTCTTGTCCTTAGATTACATAAATACACCACTATTACCCAGTTTTATCGGTATAATAAATCCTTATTTTTAATATATTAGCTTACAAAAAAGAATAAATCCCAACTGGTGAATAAATATCTATCTACTAACTAGATATCAGCAGTCTAGACTATTTTCTCAAAATCCCCCGATATGAGGCAGTCTCACGTTATGGTAAACAGCGTCTCATGACAGGTTTATGTACATTCCGCACTCCACCACTCTGTCTCTCCCCATTGCATAGACATCTCATAGGAGTTCGATAAATAGACTAGCAAATACAAAGAGAGGCACGACAGATTATTGGAAGATTATGTACCACACGGTGATGTGGTACGTAGAGGTCTCCTGAAAACGTGTGGAAATTCCAAGACACAGAAATCGATCTTGGAAGAACTCTGGACTCTTCTGCTCGAAAAGAGTGGAAGGTGGGAAAAGAAAAAAAGATAAACGAGGATATAAAAGACGAGATTGGATGAATAACGGGAGGAAAAGGGTTATTTATCGTTGAGTGGAAATATGATCTGCCATCGAATCTGTCGATGGAAAATGGCGAGATCGTTGCCTTTTTTGTTTAATGGCATTTGAGGCTCGTTGCTGGTTGTTCCTCATGGTTGGTTGCGGGATGGAAATAATGAATAATCTTTTCGAATTGGGTAGTGGTGTCGGTGCTCGCGAATCAGAACGGGGTCAATCACGTGTAGTTCCGATGCCGTTATTTAGGTCGAGGACAGAGGCAACAGCTGCATAAGATTAGGATTTTAAAATCGTTATTTTTTTTCAACTGTGAAAGTGCTTTTATAAGAAACGTAAACAAGTATACTTTTGTAATAAATCTTGTAACCAGTGTTTTTTCCCCCCTGTACTATCATGCAAAGATATGATGTTTAATAAGCATTTCGCTATCGTTACATGCACTTTTGCATAATATTGAAATTTCAGACTCATCTCTAAAATTTTTTTATGAATATAGAATAAAATGAAGTTGGCATATAACTTCTCCCAAGTACTTATGGCGACTTGAGAAAAATTTTACTTATACGGATGCTGCATAATATTTGTGATAGAGAAGTTTTGAAATGAACCATACGTACTCACAACGCATGTTCAACATTCTTCATCTTTCGTTTTTGACATCTGTTTTAGCTCTTTAAAATGAAATGATAAATGTAATTAAATTAGCAAAACGATTATGTTTTAAAATAAAAACTTTAGATAATAGGCGTTCTTATTTTTCATTGTTATGATGAAAGCTTTTCGTGAAATGATTCATTTCTTATTATGAACAAATTAAAGCTTATTTTTATTTGAAAGAACTTTATGCATCAACTAGAAAGTTAAATATTTGTTTAATAATGTTTAAATATTTAAGTTTGAAAAAAGATTTATTTCCATATCATTTAAAAAATTCACACTCTTTCAACCGTGCACATTTCAAAGATATATTCGATTAAAGTACTTTCAATTGATTCATTAGGTAATAAAATAAGCATGATTTTCAATTTGAAAAGTGCTTCTTGAAGGAAAGAATTCTTCGCATCACTGCAGTCGTTTCTGCTCTTTAATGAATGGTAACAAGAGCAACTATTTACCTTTGCTAGGAACATTTATAAAGGGTAATTTGGTTACAAATTAAACAATAACTTATCGTAAAAATGCTTGCATTTTCATGAGAATTATTTCGCAACCACTTTCTATTATTGTAAGTGATTAACCAAAGACATTCCATTCCATTTGATTGGACCGACCGCGTATTGATAAGATAGCAATGAAGAGAACAACATCATTTGGAAAATTAAAAAATATACATTAGATCTGCTTTTATAATAAATCCAAGTACCTTCTTTCTCGCTTCCGCTAACTGACCTCATCTTACTGCCCATTGTTTCACTCTCGTTGGAAATGCATTAACTGATTTTGAGGATATTCAGAATTCTCCTTCTGCTAGATTATGTGATTTCCTGAGCCAAATGATTTTTCCTTTAACCTATTTTTCTATAATTCATTAGTACATCAGCATTTCATGTTTATTTTGGACTCGCGCCTTAAAAATTTTTAAATTGCCATTTCAAAGCAATTTATGATTTTTTTTTCTTTGGTATAGAATGTGGATATTTTTGTATTTTTAGTTTTATTGAAACATTTTGTAGAACTCTTCTATAGAGGAAGAGTATAAATTTTATCTTTCGAAAATCAGTCTTTTACCTTCTTTTTCTGCGATTAAAGTCGTATGTGCGTATTGGGGGATGATCTGTTACTAATTTCACAGAAATTTATAACTGAATTAAATCTTTTTACAGAAATTGAAAGAATAGATTTCATTTTTCATGTGTTCCGATTCTATTTATACTGCCAAATGGGTTACTCACTAGAAGGTTTCAAAAGCATAATGTCATCCTATTCCTTTTTGTAAAATGTTTATTTAACTGTACTTAAAATAAAATTTCCAATTTCAACACATGCAGTTTCTTTAAATAATAATAATAATAGACAATGCATGTAAAATTATGCCTTTTCGACAATCTTTATTCAGTTAACATTTGAAATAAGGGATATTTTTTATAGCATTGCATATTGAATTTTCATCCATCCATATGCAATATTCATTCAAAGAGATTTGAACAGCAAAGCACTTTAATGACATATTTGAGAAAACATCCTTTAGCGAAATTCTGCTAAGCTCATTATTTAGTTCAATTATCCATTCAAATGATATTCCTAAGCCTACTATCATGCTGTAGAGATTGGATTCAGTTAGGGTGACGCTTAATTATACGCTTGTTTAAATTCTCGCAGTTACATTCAAAGGAGATTACGAGGAAGATAGCATATACTTCAAACTGACAGCTCGTTCAGTAATAGTGACTTCCATAAAACTGGAAGAGCTTTAAGTTTCTAATTTGAAAATAATTTAAGGACTTTGCCATAATCTCGTCGAGTCCTGCAGCTTTAAATTCAAATTAATTTAATATTGTAATGGAAATTAAATTAGGAAATTATCACAGAATGTGTAATTATCTCTTTTAGACTAATATTCACCAATTTGTTATCGTTTAATACCAATTTCATTTTATGTAGATTTTATTTATTGAAATTTACAACTAGTGGTGGTTATTACGAGAATATACGAATATTTGCGTTAATCTTAACTCTCTATTTTAGATTTGTTTTTTAAATTTCCCTTTCCATTATATATTTAATTGAGAGAGGGCTTTTAATAACGGTTTTGAATGAAAAAAAAATTATGTACAGAAACAAAATCACAGATAATCTCTATAGTTTTCCGGAAACGTTAGTAATGTAATAATACGATCGATAATGGTCTGTACACTTTGATATCTAACTTCATCATATATAAATTTTTTTAAATAATGATCAGTATTTATACGGATTTAATTGCCCCTTAGTTGCAAGCGGCGTTGCATTTGGTTATTTGGAATTTTCTACAACCAAACCAAGTGAGAACAAGTGGTTCATTTCATGATTTTTGTAGAATATTATTGACAATCCTTACAACCCCTCCTCTTTCCAACCACTGAGATTTAAGGTGAAGAAGAAAAAACAGAGTGTAATTGAATGAGCAGCTTGAAGAAGTGAGAGTTTCGATTTATCACAACATGTATCAAACGTATGTTGCTTTTGAATGCTAGTGGATTCATTGCCAGCAATAAAAAAGAAATGAAAATAATTAAATAAGCCACATGTATAGAATATCATTTAAATGTTGGTTGAAAATGCAAATAAGAAAATCTATTTTTTTATTTTGCTCTTAGTGTAAAATCTTTTGATTTCGTTCCGTTCTTCAAACTACTAATTCATGCATAAAATTCCCAAAATTTGGTATAACTCAATAAGATATAGTTATAATCATCAATTATTAAGACTTGAAATGAATCTAAAATTTCGAAACAGAGGATAATAGTAGTTATGAAAGTTGATTCGTTTTTTTTAAAGTTCTGCTGTAAAAATAATTATGATTGTAATAAAAATAATTATTAATAATAATAAAATTCAGTTGTTTATAACGATAAGCACTAAAATATAAGTTATTTGTTATAAATAAATCCCATAGAAAATCGTTGAACTTTCATACACGAAAATTTCTATCTTGAAACAGCAAAATAAAAAGGGCAAATAATTAAAAAAAATTAGATTTGAAATATCCCTCTTATGAATCTTTGTCTTGTGGAAAAAAATGCTTAAACTTAATTACGAAAATATTTAAATGCATAATTATGTTGCACCGAAATGGAATCTTGAAGAATCAACCACAATCAAGTATGTATAGCTAAGAAGTAAAAAAAAAATGAAGGTAAATGTCTTTTTCAAATTGGTGAAAGCTTTAAGTACAGTTACAGGCATTTTAAGGAAATATTAGAAACACTTTAAACTTTAAAAGACCTCCGTAAAACTAAGATAAGTGTCTTTCTTATCATACTTGTGATTTATTATACAATGCCAAGAGTCCATACTTCTTATCTGAAAGAATTTTGATAATGCATAAGAGTATGATGATTTTTATGTAGCATTGTAGTGTTTTAAGAAAAACAAAAAGAATAAACCTTCAAAAAAATTCCAACCTTCTAAAATATTCGGAAAAAAACGAATGAAAAGTAAGTGATTGTATTTTAAAGACAGTATTCTATGAAAAAGAATTTGAAGAGTTTCTTCGCAAGCATATAGATCTGTGCCCTCTACTCCACACATGCCCTGAAAGTTCCTTGCAAGAAAAATATTTATTTGAATAATTGATACATTTGAATTAAATGATAGTTTATGACACATAACAATAATTTACAAGTGATTACCATTTATATATAAATGACATGCTTCAATTTTTATATTTATCTTCGACTAACAGTGAGGAGAATTGAATATAGATTTCGCATATACATTCTTTGACAGACTGGATCCAAAATGTGATACATTTCTATAATTTCATGTAAAAATCGCATACTGAAATGCCTTCCTTTGATTTATTTCAATTTATTGGGTTGTCAACTAAATGATTGCGGATTTTGTCAATAGATGATTTTAGCACATTCTTTTGTTTTGTCAACGTGTTCTTACCACTTAACTTATATTATTTTTTTTGTTTGGACCTTTACCTTTAATTTAGTAAAAAAATTGTATCTATTATTTATTTAGTTTCGCTTTTATCCCAATTTAAAAAAAAATGGAGGAACATGCCGCGCATTTCAGACATATTTTATTGCATTATTTCCGAAAAGGCAAGAGCAAACTACACACGCACAAGAAGTTATGTGCCGTATATGGGAATGAAACCCTGAACGAAAGACAGTGTCAAAATTGCTTTGCTAAATTTCTTTCTAGTGATTTTTCACTGAAAAATGAGTAATGATCTGGCCGATCCAGTTGAAGTTTATCAGACCCATATAAAGCCTATTATTGATCCAGATCATCAAAGCACAATACTTGAGATTGAAGAGAAGCTCGATGTACAGCACACATTCATTCAAAAGAAAAATTAAAATAGATTGTCTATGACAAGAAACTTGATTTACGGATCCCTCATAAGCTCATTTGATGCAATGCATTAGCATCTGTGATTCGCTTCTGAAACGCAACGAAATTGATCTATTTCTGAAACGACTTGTTATTGACGATGAAAAGTAGATAGTTTATAAAAGCCTTAATCAGGAAAGATCGTGGATCGAAGATGAATCAGCCCAGACGATATCAAAAGCCGAGATTCGTCACAAAAAATAATGCAGTCAGTTTGGTAGTATTGTAAAGGAATTTTGCACCTTGAACTATTAACAAGATACCAAACGATTAATTCAAACGTTACATTCAATAACTTGCCAAACTGAGCGATACAGCTAAAAATAGCGGTCAGAATCGGTAAATCGTAAAGTGTTGTTTTCCAGTATGATAATGCAATGTCTTACACATCTTTAATCACTCAACAAAAATTATTAGAACTAGATTGAACTAGATTATCACATCTACATATAGCCCTGATCTTGGACCTTCAGATTACCATTTACAATCACTCAAGAAAGTGTTGGGACACTTGGTTTAAATAACTACAAAGCTATTTATAAAACTATTAATCTCCGATTAAAATAAAAAACAAAATGAATCAAGAAATATTTTAACATTTGGTGTACAGTTTATAAGGAAAATTTTATTGGTATTTCAAAATTTAATTTGATTTAACTTTTTAAAGTTAATACAAAGGCAAATAGGAGTCAAAAAAGTATTGGGACACTTTTGAAATGAGGAATTCAACAAATATACAGCACATCAATAGAATTGAATTTACTACCACACTTTAAGATTATAATTTTAAACATAAAATTTTCAATAGATAAAATCAGTTATTGAAAAAATGGTGGAAAACAAACATATATCAGTTGATGTGCGAAATACTATAATAATTCATTGGAAAAATGGAAAATCAGTTCGCTGTATAGGACATATCTTGAAATTGAGTAAGTCTACTGTTTTTTACAATATTCACAAGTTAAAAAAAACAAATAATGTTCAAAGCAAGCAAAGATCAGGGCGCCCAGGGACATTTAATGAACATGAAAAGAGGTGGGTTGTGAGATAAGTTCACTTTAATCCAAAAACTGCAGCAGTAAAATTGACTCTGCATTGTAAAAGTAAGTTTCGAAAATATGTAAATCCTGAAACTGTCAGAAGTGTTTTAGGAAAACATAAATATTACGGCAGAGTACCTCAAAGGAAGTCCTACATCAACAAAGCAAATAGACAGACTAGGCTCGCATTTGCTAAATTGTTTGTAAAACAGCAATAAGAATTATGGGAAATTGTCATTTTTATTGATGAAAGCAAATATAACATTTTCGTATCGGATGGCAAGCAAAACGTTCGGTGGAAACCAAATAAATGCATGTTAAAAATTTACGATTTACTGTCAAATATGGAGGAGACAATCAAATAGTCTGCGGTTGTATGGCAAGCACTGGCGTCAGGAACTTTCATTTTATTGGTGTACAATGAATAAACATGTCTATGTTTACATTCTGAAGTAAAATTTGTAGCAAAGTGCGAGCAAGCTGGGAATATCAAGACATTTTAAATTGTATCAAGATAATGACTCGAAACATAGAGAACGCAACATTGATATTTGCATGTAATGGGTATTCTACCACTGTCCTAGTGTTATTAAGAATCCTGCACAAAGTCCAGACCTTAATTCCATTTAGCATTGTAGGATTATTTGTAGCAAAAACTATATGAATATCAAATTTCTAACAAGCAGGAATTAAAAAAAACATTTGGTTGAAGTGAGGGCCAGAATCGATGAACCATTTTGCAAAAAATTTGTCCAACTCATGACAAATAGACTACGAGAGGTCATAAAATGCAAAGGTGGCCCATCAAGATACTAACTTTTAAGTTTGCATTTAGTTTGCATTTCTTTATTTATTGGAAAATCCCAATACATTTTTGTGCACAGTTTTTTATTTGATTTTTTTCAATTTTTGATTGTAATCATAATTGCATTAATATGAGAGTTTTATTTGAATTATATGGTTTGTATATATCAAAATAATGTTTATTTCTTTGTTTTGGTTTCATTTGTATATTTAAGTAAAATATCATGATAGAAATCTGTGAACTTGTGGTGTTTCCCAATACTTTTTTCACACACTATATTTCATTTCATGCAGAACACCTTAAATCGTAAAATTTTTAATGCAGCTCATGATGCGAAATCACATTTAATTCAGTTTTTTGCTTGCAAAAATCGAAAGTTTTATGAAGATGGAATTATGACACTGCCTGAAAGATGCCAAAAGGAAAGAAAAATGGACAATGCCTAACTAAATAAAGTTATTTTTTTAAAAAAAAGTTTGAATTTTAATTCTTATTTAAAATTCGCAATTACTTAGTTGCCAACCCAATAGAAGTCTTCACACACACACTCATATATATATATATATATATATATATATAGACAGATCGTTAGACGATCCCTATATAAATTCTTTGAGAATATTTTTCAATGGTTTTTTTGACCATTTGGTGGATCATTATGCAGTCTCTCTTTTGATAGATGTGGTCGAAAATTCGATCTACGATTCTAAGGATATACTTAGTTTTCTCCATCAAGTGATTTTCAGTTTACTTAGAAACGGAGGAGGAGATCAACAAACCCTCCATTTATGAAATTCATTCAAAACTTGTTTGTCTACGATTTTGGTATAAAGACCATATGCCAAATTTCATTTCGCAGGTTCAATCCTTTTTAGAATGGTAATTAGAAATATTTATTTTCTCCTGTTGCTTTTCCTAAATCAATACAACTTTCCAAAACTAAAGCTATTTTTCTCCCGAAAAAAAGAAAAGAAAAAGGACCAGCACAAGTGATCAATCTAATCTTGAATCCATTTCATTCCTTCACAGTTTACAACCTAAATGAACCTTGTCATTTAATACTACTTTCCACTCTTCTCAGGGTGGACTGCGAACGTGGGTGAGTGGAGGAATTAATTTCCTCTCATCCTGAAGGTGGAGCTTGCTTTTTTATTATGTTGTTCTCACTTCCCTTTCTTTTTCTCTCAACACCCCCAAGCGGCAGAACTCATCTGATCAGAAAATTGCTAAGCAGTCTGTGCACCCTCCTCAGGGGTTTGGTGAAAATCAAGTCGCAAGCCAGAGCAAAGGCAACATGCATTTTGGTATATGAGGAAGGGAGGGGGAGGAATTTTGATTGGTGGAGGGGTGTTGGTTGCGTGTGTGACAGATGGGTCATTAGTTGAGGGGTGGCGGTGGTATTTGCCAGGCAATTATACCTGATTAGCTTTTTCTTTTCCTTTCTGATGGAAAGCATGTGGCTTTCTGTATCCATGGAAATGTGTCATGAGAAACTGAGGAAATGGGAAAATTGTGATGTATAGAAGGGATCACCTTACGTATGGTTTAAAAGAATTTGATGATGTACAGTGAAGATAGTATTATGTATAGTTTCAAAATAAAATTGCCACCTGAGATTTATTAATGTGTATTTATGAGGAAGAAACGGATTAGAACCTGGAAAATGAATGATTCGTAAAATAGTGAATCATTCCCTTCAAAGGTAAAGATTAATGTTTTACTATATAGAAGGAAACTCGCATAAAGTATCGATTGAAACGAAATTCATTTCTAAAAATTTTTCATGAGAAGATCACATTTTTTGTTTTCAAAAGATAAAAAAAAATCACATAAATAAGGGGGGTGGGGAAGAGTACTAGGCTCCATAGAGGATTGATAAAGCAGTGTTTTTTCATTTTTCTTTTAAGAATAGTTAAAAATAAGTTGCACCTAATGTTATTCTAACATATTATTCCAAGATAAAATGGCTCCAAATGTTACTAATGAGGTCATACATTAAAACTGCCTGAGCAATGAAAACAATCTTTGGAAATGGTTGTTGTGTTTAATCCAAGGAAAAATGTTTTCTTGTCTTTTTCTTATTTATTTTCGCATACGCACATATATAACAACACACTTGGACGATGATCACACATATATAAGGTAACATATAATACTAATAATAAGTACTATATATATTTAAATGAAGAATTGCAGCTAACAAAGAGCAATCGTTGCACCAGTTTCACATCAACACTTCTGTTGAAGTGTTTACAACAAGAACAGAAAAGCTTAAGTGCGCTTCACTCACATTGCAAATATATATATATGGTTTATAGACTACTGCGCCATCTATGTTCTGTATTAATTAACATTTACAATATGAATAATTATACAAAGAATAAAAAATAAAAATAAAATAATTAAATGAAAACAAAAATTACAAATAATAAAACACTTAAACAATCTTCAAAAAGTATACAGTGAAGAACCATCTCCAGAAAGAATTTTGCAAACCATTACGAAAGAAACTTTAATGTTACATTCCTAAATTACATAACTCTTTTTTGTATTCTAATGCCAAAGAGATAGGAGTTGCTTTAATATTGCATGACATCTTTGAATAAAATTTATAATAATGAATCTGAAAACAATAAATGGTAGTTGATCTGTGATAATATAGCTATATCTAATTTTTGTCTTTTTTTCAAAGGCTATGAAAAATATGGCACATTATTATAAAAAAAATGAGTATTAATTTCCACAAGTAGAAAATGGATTTATATATCATCCATAAGTTTATAAATTGAAGATGTTTCAATAAAAGGTGTATTTTGTTATCAGATATTTAAAAATGATTCATCAGGAAAATAGAAAGAAAAAAAAACAGGAAAATTAAAATTGATTTAAAAAATTATCTTTCTCAGCAAGAGTGGAAAATTATCTATAATCTATTATATAAATATATATTTTTTCTAATAATAGAGAATTGTATATATCACCTAAAGCTTCTGATATAGCATTTTAAATGCAAGATTGAAGGTAATGGTTTCCATAAGTTTCGAGTTGGAGTTTTATGCGATTGCAGCCACAATGCTGGTTTTTGGATGGATTGGAGCTTTGAAGCTGTTTATATCAATGAACAAAGTGGTTATGAAAACCTTTGTGACTACTGTAATCCTAAATACATTTTACTTTCAATAGACGCTTTTTTTGCATTGAATGCAAAAAAAAAAAAAAATCGAGTGAATTTTTACAACAGCTGCATTAAAATATTATTTAAAGAGTCTCCAGCAGATATTGTGTATTAATGAATTTTCTGTTTTCAAATGCCTGAAATTGCAGATCGCAGTAATTTAAAAGTAGAGACTAGAAGTAAGCAGCCATACTAAGCACAAAAATCTGTTCATGCTATTTTTTATAAAAAGCAAAAATAAAACCTTATTATTTCTTTTTGTTTCTGTTGGAAAACAATGAAACTTTGAATGCAATTGGACTTTCAATAGAATTGACTGAGATTTCATGGCGATGCCTCTTTAAGTAAAACACTTCAAGACATCTGCCTCCTGAATGATGTGGAAATGAAATCAATACCATTAATATCAACAAAATATAGACTCGTAGCTAAACACATGTCAAACGTTTAATCTTTTTATCGTACTGTATTCCGAAATAAAAAAAATGAGGCTATGTGCATAGGTTTGATAAAATTATATACATTACTTTTATTTTTTCTTATCTCGAATACAAATATTATGAAACGATTAAATAAAGATAAAATTTTGCAACTCAAACTATGAAATGTGTTACACATTCTGTTCATTTACTACAGTTATTTTCAATAAAATGTATTTCAAATAATATGGAATTTAACAATCTCTCTTTTTTTAACATTTGCACTCATTTTTATACTGTAAAAGAATGCAAATTCGAATATAGTTATCATAATTATTATAATTATTTTTTAAAAATTCTATGAGATCAGTGATATAAAATTCATTTCAATAAAAAGAATGCAATATTATATTATATGCAAAACTATATAATTTAAATATTTTGTGAAACGTCTTCAGAATTCATTTCCAGCTGGAAGGGTAGAAATTATACTTTCAAACCCCAATTTTATCGTTAAAAAAACGAAAATATTTGTTATTGTAACGTGATTTAAACCTATGATTGAAGAAGTACACTCCCACCCTCTACTTAAACCTTTATACAGAGATTTTCTCTGCACACCAATCAAGTTAAATCTACTTTTCAATCACTTCTTATCGAATTCAATGTAGGAGTTTGAACCTAGTTATTATTTAATCTTATATCAGCGTTCTCTGCAAGCAGCGATTCATGTCCGTTTATTCGAAAATATTTTTTCTTACGATAAATCTTAAAGAATGTTATATTTCAAGTAAAAAGAAAAACATTCCTGACTCAAACTTAACCACTATGCATAACACCTACTGATTAAACGCTACTCATTTCAACTTGCTGAGGTTAATAGATTGCAAAACAAAGAAAAATTTAGTTCCGAATTCTCGAGGTGTTCTGATAGATATTGTCCTTTTTAGTAAAATCATTCTATATCTAATATAACATTCATTCTCTTTAATAAGATAATATAGAATACACATAGTATCGAAATATCATCTTATTGGTTCTTTTAGAAAGCAAGATAAAAAAAAAGGGCAAACTTTCCGATTCTTCTATGCTAAGTTGAGTTTCCTTTCATATAGTTCTAATCTTATGAGAAGACTGAATCTGCTTAATAGTATGATATGATATACATATTTAAGAAGTTTCAACTTAATCGGCATAAAATATGACAGGATAACGTGAAGTTAATGAATTTTTCAATACATATGGAGCGTTCTGACCGAACATGGCTTTTTCATTGTCTTTCCATTTGGAAGAAAGCGCTGAAACTCCTTAATAAGACGATATAGCTGAAATTATACATATTAAAAAATCTCCATCGTAATCGCTTTTACAGATTCGAAGAAGGTTTCCTTTTGGAAGCATTTCGATTTCTGGTCGAAATTGAGCGCCACGCCGATATTTCCTTCCAGAACATCCGCTGTTTACCGCATTTTAATGATAAACATGAAAATATTTTGATAATTTAGGCATATTTATGAATTTATTAATAGAATTTTTTTAATATCATATTTTGTACTATCAGTCACCGACAACTGTTACGGTCTGTACGGAAAACGAGCGTTAATATTGTAGTGACTGACGTGGCGCGAACAAAAAGTTCAGTGTCAGTGACCGCTGACTGACATGGCACTTAAACGTTAAGATATTTTATCTAGTTTGACTTACAACGGATTAGAAGTAATTTATAGTGGCAACATAAATTGCATATATCCAAATTGTTTCCGATATTAAAACCTGTAGAATAATACAATATTTGAATAAGGATAGTTCGTTCAGAATTGGTTGAGAATCAACATAATCCTCATTTTCCAGCTACTTGAAATAAGAGGAAATATTTCGCACTTAATAAAATTCTATTTATAAGAGAGTGTTGGAGTTTTTCTCTTGCGCGCAATCTGAATGTTATTGGTAAGAAAAAGATAGAAATTTTAATCGAAAATAATTATTTATTATATTTGAAATAAATTCTTTATGAAAAAGAGGTTTAATCAATGATATCTGTTTATTTATTTTGATTTTTTTGTATAAGCAGATCTATTAAGAGGGAGAGAGGCCGGAGTTTTCAGGAACTCGAACTGGGTCACAATACATAATTAAGGAATTGCTACTCGAGGCGAAAAAGGAAAGATAAATATATGTTAGACCAAATTAATTGAGCCTGATTGATTTCCACTGTTCCCGTTAATTTTTCAGATAAACCTTGGTTTAACCAAACATCCATCGTGCATGTGCATCTGGTGAGTGTTAAGTATGATGTCGTGAGTCAAAAGTCTTGTGGCTGGTATGGTGTGGAAATTTGGAATCGAAATGCAGTCTTAGGTGCCATTTTCATCATAAGCAAATCAAGGGTATTTCATTTCAAAATAAACAGCTAGAGTTGGCCGTGAATTTCTATAATTAACTTCCTGCTGGTTTCAAATTATTTATTTTCTCTCTTTTAAAGAAAGCATTTCATTTACAAATATGACCAAAAGACGTATTTATAAATGCAATTTACTGATGCATCTTTTGATCGATATAGATTCTTATACAAAAACGTTTTATACTGGAACGATTGCCACTTAACTTTGTTTATATGCACCAACAGTGATTTTTGAATGCTCTTTAGCTAACTTATCTAATATCGAAAGACTACATTGCAAAAAAGATTAGATAAAAAAAATTGAAGCTAAAAAAAATTATAGATTTTAGTAACAAATAAATTTAAAATAATTATACTTTGTCAATTTTGTTGCGGATCAAAGTACAATCCTACCCTTACAACTTATGGGCATCTTTTGGAAACATTGTAGAAACAGACTTTCGAAATATTCTTTCTGTGTTTATTAAATATATAACATTATAACCCAAATCGCAGTATGCATTGCAAAAAACCATCTAGTTATTCTATTTTTAACATTAAAGAGTATAAGATATCATCCGGCATGTCTAGCTGTGAAATCTAGAACATTCATTTTATTTATATTCTTAATTCTGAAAAACGAAGAATGAAATTCAGTAGTTATTTGGACAATTGCTGCGCTTAAACTGTTGATTGAAATACGTGTGGCGCATCATCTTGATTAAACAGCGAGTACTTACTATGCTTTTGTTAATTTAATTGGCGGCGTTATTCCGAAATATGAAACGAACTAAATATTGTTTTAGTTAGGCTGTATAAATTATTTACTTGCAAATTTAGAACGATCAGTGAAAGAAATCTCTTTGATAATAGGGAGTTTTTCAAAACATGCAGACCTCTACTTATAGAAAAGATGATTGAATGTATTTGTGTCTATCTGTGTATATTGGTGCTCTGCAGCTAGACCATTTGACCTATAGCTACGAACAGGGCACATATTAGACAGTGGGAAGCTGGACTTTAGAGCGTTTTTTTAATCAAAGTTTTGGTAATAACTCTGGGAAATATTATAACACAATGATTTTATACATTATCTTAAAATTCATAACATTTAGCAAAATTTTGTCTTTTTTTGCAATAGTGTTCAAAAATATTACAGAAAAAGATTTTTTTTACTTGATCTGAAAACTCAAAAAATTATCTTTAGAATCAATGATACCAATTTTTTTAATATATAAATTAAGTTTCTATTTAAAAAAAATTATCTTGAGCACATTTTCTAACAATTCATTTTATACAAAATAAAATTTAATCTGGCTGCACATGTTCTGTTGCATGAAAGAATTAACTTTTATCAAAGTATTACCATCACGAAGACTAAAGCTCAAATTAAAAAATTAAATTATGTCACATTAATAAACAAAAGCTGAAAAATATATAGTTTTTAGCACGTATCTGCATTATAATTAGGAAAAATCATTTTCTAGAAAAGTAAAAAAAAAATTCTAAAACCTTTTTTTATGAAGAGTCAATTTTTATATGATTTCTCTCAAATCCAGTAATCCATCTATTATTACTATAATTCTCTTGTTTAGGTTTGTAACTTTATCGAATATTTTTTGTGAAGTGAAATGAATCAAATGAAATCAAATGAAACCTTCGTAAGATTATCATTTTAAAGAATAGGAATAACATTATAACGAAAGTGATTTAATATAGATAATAATATAATAATACGTAAAATATTTTACCCATTATCTGTATGTGTGTGCTTGTGTTATGGATAAATAGGATTTATCGGTTATTATCAATAATAACTGATCAATCGCATTAATAGTAATGCACATATATAATTATAATATCCTTCACTCAAATTTCGGTCAGTGATTCGCCTGTTAATGGAGAAAAAAAAAGGCTTGTATAATTTTGAATATACCATGATCGTCAGAATAAAAAGGGGTCGATTTCATGTATTTTCAAAGTTCTACTCATTTTAGTTCTTCTT
>JAPMOR010005955.1:0-15565 GCA_026543865.1 Argiope aurantia
CCTAAAAATAATTTAAATCATGAATCATCCGTTGATAATATTGTCAACAATCAGAACGCAATGCGCATTCGTGAATTTTCAACGCCAGTTACGGTAACGCAAATGAGTGAATTTTTCTACGACAGTTGGGATAACGCTATGCAGATTAGAAATTTTTAATTTCCTTTATTCTGTGTTATTTTAATTCAAAAGTACTTCAGAATGAATCTGTAAGATCGATTCATTAACAAGGTTTAATTTTAAATGCCTTAAACATTAAGAAAATAAACAGAATCGTTTGAAATAATCAACCGAAAAATGTTAACCGTAGCCTCATTACTGTTGGGAAAAAGAAAAAAAAAAACTGAAGCCTTACTCATTTGTCGGTGGGGAAAACGGAAGATTTTTTTTGGCGGAAAAGTTAGTTTTTAATGAATAATTAAAAATTCAAAAACCCCAGGTGCACATTCCCGACCTCTATGGTATACATGTACGAAATTTGGTAGCTGTAGGTCAAATGACCTGGCCTGTAGAGCGCCAACACACACACACACATTGAGCTTTATTTATAAGTATAGATTTGCTATAGTTGTTAACACCAACGTTTGTACCATTTTCATGTGTTTTCAAAGCATTTTTATGCAGTAATATTTTTTCTCATATTAGTGAAATAAACTTTGAAAATTGCCATTTATTTTATTTATTTGACTGAAATTTCAAGCGTTGTTTCGCTTTGTTTTATTCTATTTTCTCTGCATAACCATTAGCTAATCATAGTATTTTTTTTAAATTCATCTGATGAATTTGTTGAATTAATTTTCTTTTTAACATTTAATTTTTATTTCTGTTGAGTTTAGCATAACTAAATCTTATGATTTTTTAAAATCTGAATCACAAGAAAAAAGTTATTTTTGGTACATAAAAATGCCGTAATGAAGATAATACAAGAAAAAAATCAGCATATTCACTTGTCGATAATTCGTTTTCCAAAAATAAAAAATATATATTTTGTAGCAACTTTTGTAAAATTTAAGTATGAAGTGATAAACTTTATAAAATGTGGGTATGAATTTAGGAGAAAATACGCTTTCTTTTGGGATTATTGAAACATTAACGTACGATGGATTCTGATTCTTACTCTCAAACCATAATAATTGGCATTGATTTTTTTACTTTGATTTTAAACTTTTACTTTTGATGTGTAAATACCAAGAATTTTGCCGCAAACGTAGATTACATTATAATAAGGACATTGTTTTACATTATATTGTTATGCATTATATATATATATATATATATATATATATATATATATATATATATTATTATATTATATTGTTTTACATTATAATAAGGACATTGCAATCCATTGAATTACAGTTGTCCAATAATGGCTCCATGTAGTTTGAAACCTTCAAGTAACTTAATTTATAATTGATAATAATTATATAATAAAAAATGATAAGATGATAGTGGAAATTCTAAAATAATTAATTGATTGTAAATGAAAAACTTAATTACATATATAACAATATATATAACAAATAAAAATTATTTTGTGTCTTTTGATTTATTTATTCGAAATAGGATTTGATCTATTTCATTCTAAAATAGGATTCTGAAAACATATTCAAAATCATATTACAAAATTGATTGAAGATTCTGATTTATACTTTCGAAAACATAATAATTGGTATTGACGTTTTGCTTTGAATTTAAACAGCATATTTGAACATATGATTAAAGTCAAGGGTTTTACCACAAAAGCAGAATTTTACTGTTATTTTACATCACAGTTATTTTACATTTATTGTTATTTTACATTGCAGTCTATTGAATCACAATTTTTCAATAAATACTCCATGTAGTATGAAAATTTCACAATACTTAATATAGAATTGATAGCAATAAAAGAAACCTTGATTTTGTAAAAGAAAACATTTTTTTTTTGCAAATTACGTAATTTGCATGTATTCTTGTCATATTCAATTTTCCGAAACGCTTCATGCCATAATAAGGTCAAAATGCCATTAAAAAAAAAAGAAAGTAAGAATATTGTAATTCATCTTCACAACATCGGCATAAAAAAATATGTAAAAAAAATAGTGATCTTAGGACGTTATTCAATTACTTCCCTCCTTTTACGCCACTAAATCCTTTAGAAAAAAGTAAAAGCTATTCTTATCTCTTAGTTATAGTCTTTTTTTCATTAATATGTCGTTACAAAAATAGATGTTTTTAAGGAAGAGGAGGAAAAAGGAAAGAACTGAGAAAATGACAAGTGTAGGGTGATGGATGCTTGCACGAGTGGTTTACTTTTAAGGCCAGGCTGCAGAATTTTTCCGATATTAGATTAAAACTCCATTAATCGACTTTCCGATTCCATTTTATGATCAAAACAACATTTCTGAATCGATTATTCTATTAATCGTGCACCTACCGTCTTCCAACTTCAGGTGAGCGTCCATGCGTTGCCGAAGAAGTCATGTCTAGTTAAGGTCTGGCTCTCAGTTTTGGATTATTTGGAGTGACAGTTTTGGTGCTGTTAGTATCCAAAAGAGCCAATAAATGCACCCAGAAAATTTCAGTGATGTTTTCGGTTTATTTATAGCGAGATAAATCTGCGTTTATAACTGACATTATAGAATTTTGCATTTGGTTTAAGCAGGAACGTATAAATAAATCATTTTTTAATAAACTTTTATTTCTTGCACAGCAATATAAACTTTAAGCAAATTATGAGGCAGAAGGTCTTTAAAAAGTTATCGTTTTAATGTAACGCGTTTATAGGACAGTAGGTTTATTGAAAAACTTATAAAAGTTTTTGATCCTTTTGGAATGTCAAAAGTAATAAACGAATCAATCATTGAATTGCAATAAATGGAGATTTAAACACATTTTTGTGTTATAAATAACAAAAGAAAATCGAATATAAAATATAAATGGTAAAATTTTTTCATATAATTTTATCCTGAAATACATAAAGCATACATATTCCTATTAATTCTGTTTTTTTTTCTTTTAACTGATTGAATTAAAAATAATATTAGTTTTTAAAAATTTTTGATATGAAGACATTTACTATTTTTATAATTTATTTAAACTTTCAAAGATTTAAAAAAAATAATGTATTGTAAAAAACTTCATATCCAAAAAATAATTTTTAATTTTTAAAAAAAAATTATTTATTATATTATAATATTCTAGCTTTTTTTGCGTGTTTATTCAGATTTGCGCAGCGCTTATTGAAAAAAAACATACAAGGAATAGTTAATACAGGTTAAGTTTTACAGTTATATAGCTCATTACTCATCATATAATGAACCATTCAGATCCAGCCTCATAAACTAAAGAATAAATTAATAAATTTTTGAATTATAAATTGGAAATATAATTTTTGAATTATAAATTGGAAATATAATTTTTGAATTATAAATTGGAAATATAATTTTTGAATTGCAAAAAAAAAAAATAATTTTTATACAACTACATTTTAATTATTTTATTTTCTTGACTGATTAATTTTGAAAAATTGATATATTAAATATTGAAAAGCAAAAAATGCTAAAAAATACTAATACCAAGGATCTTAAATAAGGATGTTTAATATATGATTTATATGAATGGGATTCTAGGAAAGAGACAAGCAAATGTGTAACAAAACTATTGCTGTTGTTTGAACATTATTTTTAAATCAACAGCAATATTAGATCAAATACATAAATTAAAATTATTAATACTTTATTTAACTAAGAAAAAGCATTTTAAAGAAGAAACATTCATGCCATGTAGTATAAAGTAATATCAAACCAATTTTATTGAAAATTATTTAAAGGCGAAATAAAATTATAAACATTTAAACTAATGTTTTGTGAATCAACTCCATGAAAGGTAATTAGTAAGTGTTAGTATTGTAAGTTAAGGTTAAGTCTTCATAATATCATGAATAGTAATCAAATTTATAAAATATATTTTGTGATTTCTGATCTTGAAGCATCAAATAACCTCATTAAAAATTTAATTAAAAATGAATTTCCTAAAAATTACTGTAATGTCAACTTTTTAATGAAAGAAGGTATGGTTTGAGATTAATCCTTTACCTAAAATAAGAATAGAACTTTCCTTGCATATTAGATCACTCAATAGATGGCGCTGGGAGACTACCATTATTATTTACCTTTAATACGGTAGCTTTGTGCTTTTAAAAAGCGGGAATCGCGATCGATAGCTTAAAATTTCCTTGCCGGCTGCTGGTAATGGTTTAGTGTTTTAAGTGTTTATTGTTATTTTGTTATCATATTTTTACTTATTAGTGGTTATTTTCTTCTAATTTGTTGTTTTGTATTGTGCTTTCTGTTAAAATGGTATATCTCTTAGACCTAATTTCAGGGGATTTTAGGGTCACGAGGAATCATTATTAGACTTTCTTGTTTGCATTCCCTCACAGAAAAAATCTTTTTTTTATTAAATCCCTGTCTGAGGTTGACCTTTGGAAAAGTCTTCAGACCGGATTCTTTTTTTATTTGGTTTATTTGATTTTCATATAAATTTGATTTTGATACTTTTGTCTCAATTCATTTGTGTTTTAGAAGTAGCTGCATTTGCGTTCTCTAAAAAAAAGGAGTTTTTCTGTTCTTTCTTCGGTTTTAATTTGAATAAGAAATAATTTTTGGTCGCGATTCCGAAACTATTTAGTTCCGTTTTTAAAATATTTCTGACTTTTGTTTGGTTACTTATAAAAACATTTTATATATAAAATGTTTTTAAAGACAATCAAGCCTTTGATATGAATATAGCTTCAAAAAATTTTCATCCATAAATAATTGTATTTCACAATTATCTGCAAACAATACAGAAGAAAGTACAAGAATAATTTCTTACAAAATACCAAAAAAAAAGAATGGAAACTAATATTTAAAAATAAAATTTAGAAATATTTATTTTTTCATTAGCACAGAAAATAACTCTCTTATCAAATTAGAAATAAGATGAGAAATTCACTACTTCAAGTATCAAGTTGATAAATAAATTTCAGTGAATCTATGGCAAAAGAAAACCGAACCAGTTTGGAAATTCACTAGTACTTCTTTCCCACATTTCTCTACCTATTCAACGTCATCACCATTATTTAAGAAATACGCAGCCAAAAATAAATAAATAAATAAAACAGTGAAACTTAACGATTCTAAGTGCATGCTTTTTGGTAAGACGTGATCGACATTTCCAGACTTAACCAGTACAGTAAATCCTAAACAGATTTTTCATCATGTTTCAAACAGAATCCTCAAAAACAGTATCAGTATGTCCCTCTGCTTATATTTTGTGTTTTCTTTCTCGTTCTTTATCTTTTTAGAGAAAAAGAAGAGTGTAAATAGTGTTTTTTTAAAAGAACTTTTTCATGAGATTGCACTTTCTTTATTAATGTAAAGAACTACATATCCAGAAATGAATGAGAATTTATATCGTAAAGGATTTTTTCTCTTTAGAATAGTTAATTTATTGGTTTGAAAATTTCGGTGTACATTGACAATATTTCTTTTTATTTCTCACATGGATAATGGGAAAGTATGACAATTGTTTAAATTTTTCAACAGGAAGAAGTTTCCAAATCTCGAGAACGTTACTCAATTTTTGAGACATTTAAGTCAATTTTTCAGTCGACATTTTGTGAAATCAGTAACCATTATCAATAAACATTCAAGGCCAGACATATTTTGGTTGTTAAATTCCTATTCTTTTTTTTTTTGCACAATTCATAAAATAAGCAATTGTACAATGAAAAACAACTATTAATAAAAATGTGTTGTTGTTTAGAATGTGTTGCAGTTTTCTTGTACTAAATTGCAGAAAAAATTAAAATAATTTTATTTAAAGATTAATTCAAAATAAAACCAAATTCATTAATTATTTTTTTTAGAATAGAGATAAATAGCTCAGACTTAAGTACTTTAAACGATTCCAATGAACAAAATTCTACAGTATTATTTTTTATGGGAACAAAATTTTGAAATAAGGTACGATATAGATATGTTTGATTTGATTTCTTTGGGTTTTTCTGGCGTAAGAGTCATAATGTTGACTATGCTCCGCCAAACAATTGGTAAAATTATATCATTTTTAAGCAGCTATCGAAGGGAATGTGAGAAAAAAATCTAAACTGAAATCAAGATTCAAATAAAGGGACAAAACTTTATGGACTTTAAAAATGAAAACAGTTTGACAGGAGGTGTTTTATCAAGAAAGAAAGATAATGGGGTGGCAGACATTTGAAAAAATTGCAAAAGATGAGCATTCAAATATGGGAAATCTGATAATATATGTTGGTCAGAGATTTTGGCAATGACATTGCGAGCACAGTGGTGGTTGTTCTTCTTGCAGCAAGTGAATATGGTGAATCTAGTGTGTGCAATGCTTTAAACGAGTTAAAACAGTATCTGTTTTTCTGTTCGCTAAGGAGGGCCAAGTTGCACATGTGGTTTGATAACATGAAGTTTGTTGTTATTTTCATGGTCCGATTGTCTCGGCTATATAGAATGAAGAAGCATTTTAATATGCTCAAGAATAGAATTGAATCACTCACAAGCAAAGAAACAGTAATAGGTACAGGGGTCAACGACTTTTGCGTTATATGTAGGATACAATATTTTTGAATTACGTTGTTTTATGATTCTTTAAAAACAAATACTTTATTTTATATTTAAAATGTGATTAAAGTGATATTTAATTTGTCCTTTTCAACCCAAGTTCAATCGTTGCATATAAAATGCTAATGCATAACATAGAGCATGGCAATAAAGAGTCATTAATAATATCTATCGTTAAACTTTTGATGGATAGTACAGGAGAATCTCTTCAAATAATTATTTAACCTCTTTAGTAACAGTACTATATAAGTATTAAATAAATTATAAACCGTGCATTTCTATAGTAGTGCATGCTTTACTAGAAAATATTGGTTATTAATTGCACGAGCAGATTTTATTTACAGGAATATATAGAAATTTTGTATTCCCATATAAGGCATATCAGAATAATACGGCAGGTGATGCTAATTTGATTAGCTTAACCTTTTAGATAAATGTATCCACCATCAACTAAAGACTGACTCTCTTGTGGCACTAAAACGACTCTCATCTGTAAAGAGGACACGACTCCATTGATGAGATGTCCAGTTTTTGTGCTCCCTGTACCACTCTAAACGGTTCCGCCGGTGGGAAACTGTGAAAGGAATGCAGCGTTCAGGATGGCGGGCGAATAGGCCACCTTTGTGAAGGCGTCTGGATACAGTAAAACGTGACACTTGTCGCCCCGTTGCTACACACAGTTGCTGAGCAATGGCGCTTGCTGACTGGTTTCGGGTTCTTTTTGCCTGCAGGACCATATGTTGGTCATCCATTGCAGTTGTTTTCCTGGGGAGGCCACCCCCAACCTTTCTCACAGCTGTACCTGGAGTTTGGAAGGCTTTCCAAGCGCGCGAAAGGACACTTTTGTTGATTCCGAACTCTTCAGCTACACTGGTCACACTACTCCCATCCTCCAGCTTTCCGATCATTCTTCCACGTGTGAAATCGTTCAAGTGATTTCTGCTAGCCATATTTCACGAATTAACTCACTTGCACTTGCAGCGAATGCCTTTAATTGCGTCTCCGTCCTTCCTTTTATTGTAGTGTTGCGCGCGCCTTCCGCACGTGTTTTGCGTACGCTCACGTCGCCTGTGACGTTTTGTTCCTGATATTTGCATACGCATGACCTTTCTCTTGAAGTATATCGATATCTAATTTTTTATCAGAATAATGAAATAACAGAAAAGATTGTAGGCAATAAATTATAAAGAAAAATAATTGCTGCCAAATCGAAATAAAACAAATTTAGATATTCACAATTATTCGGAAGTTCCTCAGATGTAATTAAATTGAAATTTAGTCAATTAGTATATTGTTTTGTTATTTTAGAAAATACATGTTTAATTTTTTATACGACAAAACATTTGCAATTAAAAGTCAAATAAATCAGTTAATCTGAAGGATGCTTAATTTTTGCAGCAATTACTAGTTTCCCTTCCAAATAATTTTTTAAAGAATTGTTAAATGCTGCGATTAATAAAGAGAAATTTCGAATCTATAAATTACGGAATAAAAATATAAAGAGTATGATGCATAAAAATAATTAATGAAGCAATATAAAACAGCACAGAAAATAAATTGTAAATTTCTCTTTTCTTAAATTTTGCTTTTTATTATAAGAAGATTTTAAATTCCTTTCAGATTTATCTTTTAAATATATTTTAAAAAAGCATTTCCTAAATTTATTAATTCCTATCTTAATCAAAATTCCAAAGTACTACTTTTTTCGTTTCTATACTTAAGATTTTTATTTTCTAATTCATTCATTTTAAATTGTCCAGTGTTGAAGATTTAATCATCTGAATTATGTTTTAAGCATTTTAAGACAGTAAAATAGTATTTTACTTTTAATAAAGAGCAAGAGACTTAAAACTATTCCGAAGTCATTTCTTCATCTTAATCTTTTTATTAATTCTATTGTTTTCATTATATTGATCGGTGCTTTTTTATATTTGAATAATTTTCAAAAATGAATTTTTTCTTAATTAAAAATTTGGAAAACTGCCAATATTTTCAATTTATACTATTATAAATTAATTAAATGTAAAGGGAAAAAAACTATAATATGCATTAAATGCAATTTTATTTCTATTTATGTTTAATTCCCTAGCAAGCATTTTTCCTAAATTTTCCAGCCTACATGAAAAATAATTTTCGGATCAGTATAATAATTTTTATGAAAATATTTTTAGCATAAATCATACTTACCTTCTCCTTGTGTTTTCTTGCTTATTAAATTTTCTTGGTTATGTTATTGTTATTAAAAGGCAACTAAGCTTGATGTTTAATAAGTTATAATTATTACTACGCTTAATACATTTAATTATGATTAACAACATTCTTGATAAGAAAACTTTTTTTCGTGTAATTTCTAGACGAAGTCAGAAATGCTTTTGTATCTTGCAAAAATGCTCTTATAAAGATAAATTATTTCTAAAAATTATTTTTAAAAAATTAACAGATTCCGGGTTGCAATGATCGATTGCTGATATTCTACATGTATTAGATTTCCAAAAGAACTATCTTATGTTCTAAAATTCATGTCATAAAATATCGAAATTTCGGTTAATATCTAATTAATTTAAAATTATTCGAAACATCTAAATAAACTATCTACTAGGCGTACATTATTTTCCCCAACAACATATATCTGTAGCAAATTTTTTCAGCCTTATATTCCCCATTTATTGTACATAACACTAAGAAGCCTATACGTACTATCTTTCGTTTTTATAATATATTAAAAATGATTGTGCTTTATCATTTTGTCGACATGATTGTGATATTATAGGTTTTCTGCTTAGCCTAAAATATTTGAACCGAAATTATTATTTTAAGACATAATTCCTCAGTCAAGAGTGTTAGAGAAACTTTTGTTGCATTAGGAAAACAAAAAATCCTAAAAATATCAGATGGAGTGGTCTTCCTAAAACTTTCTTGCAAACTTTCTGATACATTTGTCATGCCAGAGAATGCCTTACATGGCACTGGAAAATAATAATTACGAAATTTTAATTTTCAACTTGAATTTTGCATTTTTACTGAATCTATCGTATATAATATAATTTGAGTTTTAGACAAGTTTTTCTCAATCGATTGAAAAGAAAAAAATGATAGAAAACTGCATTTATAATCACAAAATCCTATACCAGTTTCATATATTTAAGCCTTTGCGTTTTTGAAGTATGTTTACTTATTTCTGAAAATACAGAGCAACAAACAGTTAATCCTTGGTTGGATTTAGCTCAAAATTTGACATATGTCTACACTATAGGTATTAGATTTTATTTCTCTAGCCCTCTTCATTTTATAACTATGGCATTTATTTGTATTCGAGCAGTCGGGCAGACGGATATCCTCTGAACAGATTTTACTCAAAATTTGATGGAAATTTGCAATTTATATCTAAGGACCTTAAATCAGATTTCGACCCCTGGATCAAAGCGGTTTTGAGTTATCTTTGTCACAGGCAGATTGACTTCTTCTTGTGTACAGCCGATCACGCCGCCACCACTGAACGTATCAGTAGACAGACTGACTGACGGAGATTTTTCAAAAATGTTTTTTTAGAACTCAAGGTTGTCTGAAACTCTGAGGTTCTTCAAAATCTCGAGTTTGAATTGTTTGACAATTCAGTTTATTTTTAGTATATCTATTGAAATGCACTGAACATTCTAAATTAAAGCCATAAACCACAAAATGATCTTTCTATAAATGGTCTAATATCAATATTTGAAGAATAGTATTCAAAACAGGTGACAATATAAAAATCTTATTCTAGAGACATACCTGATAAAATTATGTGCTAATGGGTAGACCTTAAAACTTCTGCCACATAATCCGGAAATAGTACGTTTCTCATAATTCCAAACAATTTTCTCAGAATATAATGCCGTATAAAACCAGCGGGACTGGTCTTTCCAAAACTTTCTCTCATACTCTCTAATTAAGATTGTATCTCCTTCTCCTCCTGGTGTAAAATTATGGACTTCAGAAAAGGCCTTAACTGCCTTGCACAGCATTAGCGAACAACTAAGAAATATAGATCTTTGACATGAACTAATCGTGCAAATATGTATTTTGGAGGCATTTTTCCTAAGGGAAAGAAATTAAAAATTGTCATGGAGCTAAAATTGTAATCACAAGATAACGTATAACGAATATTATTTATTTAAGTAATTTCGTTTCTGAGTTGTTGCATTTGCATTGATGCGAAAGTACAGGAGGATGGAAGAAGAAACATTTGACAGACTCGATACATAATTTGATAAGCATTAATATTTGTTATAATTCTAGCCGCCTTTGACTACCAGCCGGTTCGCCAGTTTTAAGGCTGACTAAAATTTCCAATGAAATATTTTATGTAACTTCGTCTCTTAAGGTATTAAGATTATTCAATTTAAAAATATTTTGCAGAAAAAATAGCTTTTTCTGCAAAATATTTTTAAGCCTCAGATTTTGATAGTTATATAATCCAATCATACTATTATGTAGGCCTTAAGCAGTTCTGTTCATTGTAATACTTATATCTCTCTCTAATTATCTGTCAGTGCCCATAAAATTTGTGTTTTAAATTAAAGTGGAAATGCTAAACTGTAATTAATATAAAAATATTTTTTGCTGAAACCAATCACGTCTTTTTTCTTAAATCTGAAAATTGAAAGCAGAATCGTTCGGCATTGAAGTTATATGTGCACTGCAGAATAATTTTTTATAATTTATATAATATCTTAAAGAATTATTCAACAAAAAATTATATGATTCATCGTAAAATTCGGTTTTTTGTTTTACTTTCAAATTATTTAAATGATGTAAATGAAAATATTTTATTTTATTTCACTCAATAAATGAACTTATAAAGAAATTATTTAAGTTTAGGTTTTATACAGTCCATTCGTCCTAAGGAAACATATTCAGCGAAATGCTCTTGCCACTTCAACTTTTGAATAAATAAATAAACATTTTTATCTTCTGCTATCAAATCTGACCCATTCGTGAAGTTTTGAATAGAATAGGTTAACGCAACCAACATTATCGTAATCATAGGCCAATCGCTGTCGAAAAAAACCTGGCAGAAGATTCACTTACCTTCTTTGAGATGGTCATTGAAGTGGTCGCCAGTTTTATAAAAGAATGATATTCAAATTTCATAAATTAGTCAGTTTTAATGGTTTATTTAGTTGACTGGAGTATAACAATTTTTATTTAAAATATTGGTGTTTCAAGAATATTTTGTTAAATATGATTGAAAGGACAGAAAACCTATGTAAAAATTCAAAATTCGTAATTCATAGGAGCATTTATTGATTAAAATTACACCAAATATAATTATTTAGTTCATTTAAACCATTTTGATAGAAAATATATGCCCCAAATTGGGCACTGATTAGGGCAATTATCCTATATATTTTAAACCATGTTTGCCTTAAATTAAACTGTTTCATTGAATTAATAATATGGATATCGTAAAAGATCATAGAAAAAATTTCCCCAATTTACTTTTTAGAAAATATCATATTTTTAAATTTTTTCACTTCATACAGACATGTTTTGAAAATTACACTTTTATATATTTCATTTTCCATAATAGTTGATTTTTTTTTAAATTTGACTTTGTTAATGTGATAGCAGCACGTTGATAAAAGCTAATTTTTTCCCATTGACGTGCTCGTGCAGATTAAATTTTATTTTTATTTTGTGCGAAATATATTGTTGAAAAATATGATTAAAATATTTATTTAAAAATTCGTTAAAATTCCAAACTTAATTTATAGGTTAAAACATTGGTACCATTGGAAAGATAATGTATTGAGATTTAACTCGATCAATTAAAATCAATTTTGCGCTGTAATATTTTCGGAAATTATAGTTGGAAAAGCACCAAAATGTCGCTTAACTTTTAATTAATTAAAATTGTAATTAAAAATTAAAAAAAATTGCTTCATGTTCCACATTTGCGACCTCTAAGGCATATACATGCCAAATTTAGTAGCTGTAGATCGAACGGTCTGGCCTGTAGAGTGCCAACACACACATACACACACGCACACATTTAGCTTTATTATAAATATAGATAGATATCTATGTGTTAAATTTTATCTAGCTAGATCTTTGCATTTTGTAATTAGCATCATACATTTGTTAATGGCAGCCAAGTAGACTTCCTACAAATTGAATTCGTTTCAAATCTGTTTATAGTCTAAAAGTTTGGTAGTAAGTACACACACGAAATTTCATCAGTCTACCTTAAAACATTATAGCGTAGTCGTGTTTACATGCAAAAAGACATAATTAAAAAATAATTTTTATTTCTTGTTTTAGAGATTTCAAAGACGTGGAGATTCGTGAAATTCTTGAGATCTAATGTGTTGATGATTACAGCACCTCCTCCCTCTATACTTCGTATACGAAAAATCGATTGTTTCGAAAATATCCAAACAGGCACATTTTGTAGGTTCAGTGTTTTGAATTAAACAATTTCATTTGAGTTTTCGATCTCCCAAGTGGTCCAATAGTTAATCAGAAAACTGTATCTTCACATTTACCGACCGTTTACATCATATTTTAAAAGAAATATCCGAAATTCCTTTATTTGATATTCAAATTCTGTCACTTCTTAGATGATTGCTCATGCCGTTAAATTTATATGGACCATTTATTTTTTTTATGACATATTAGAATAAATGATTTATTATCTTGAGTCTGTAAGGATTACAATGTGTTGTAATCCTTACCGTCTTTATAACTACCTCGGAATTCAATTTAGTGCTGCAGCAAAAATCATGTGGAGTCATATCATATTATTCATTGTTACTTAAAATAATATTAATATTTTAATATTTGGCTAATTGTTATTTTAAATAAATCATTCATTGGCATATCCAGTATACAGCATGTTATTATTATATATGAATATCTATGTTGCTAGTGAGGTATTTGATCTATATCTTAACTGAAACTGCGTAGAGCAAGAAAACAAAGGATTTCTTTTACATATTTCATATGTGCACGGAAAAATCATCTGAAATTCATAAAAATGCAGTACCAAAATGATTTTATTGCGCAAAATCACAAAGTTTAAGTCCTCTAGGTTTTTTTAGAGATAAAACATTGCTATACAAAACAAGCAAGCTTAATAAATAAAGTAATAGCAATCTTAAAATATTTTCTCTAAATGTCTCAATAAATAACCAGAAACAACTACATATGCCAATATCACTTGTCATTCTACATAAATTATTCGGTCTGAGATATATAAACCTATATCTCATACTCTCCATACTTGGAATTTTTCCAACTTCAACAAGGGTTTTACAGTGGAAACAGATTTTTAAAGTGCTTATATACAATAAATTAATTTTTTAAAGCAATTCTTAAAAATACTTTTGTTTTAGGCCACAATTTTCAAAAATGCATAAATGAAACATATAAAACAACACGATGGGATATTTTCAGGAATATGAAATATTTATAAATAGAATGTGCATTTTGTTGTAGATTATAATGTAATAACAGAGAAAAACATATATATTAATTTTCCTTTCAATCAATTTTGAAAGAAAAAAAACCACTATCCTTCATAGCCTCACACATAAAAAAAAATCTAAGTCTTATAATAAAATTTCACAAATAATATGAGTTTACGATTTTCAGCCGAGTTAAGAAAACAGCTTGGTCTCCATTGAATTAGAATTCTTTGTTTTAACATCTTGCGGCTGCGCTTTCTTTGTACAATAAGTTTTTATTGCCATCTTTCCATTTTGAAAATATCTGCAAATACGATTTTATGAGATATTTCAATCTTCTGTTATCAGAAATGTGCGATTTACCACTCTTTAGAAATCAATATTCATTTTATAAAAGATATTTTCTAAGCATTTTTTTTGAAAATTTCATTGTTTTATTTACTTCAGATTAAATTTTCTACAAGATTTCAAATTGCCAATAATAAGCTTTTTAATGATTATAATTTAATATTAATAATAATTGGGCCAAATGCAAAAAAAAAAAAAAAACTTAATACAGGATAAAAGAATATTTCTTTTTTAAAAATATGTTATGAGTATTTTCTTTATTTGCTTGTTTAGTTGTTCTATTTCCTTCTGTATATTCTTTCTTCAAGGCACAAAATCGTCAATAATAAGCATTTAATTCAATTAAGATATATTTCAGTATTTATAATTTAATGCCATAAAACTGTACCAAATAAAATAAATAAATAAAATTTAAAAAAAAACTGAACACTGACTAAAACTGAACTAAAGAATATTGATTTAAAATTATTTCTATGCATTTCTTTTTTTTTTAAATTTCACTGCCCCATTTTCAATATGATTTTTTTTTCAATATGATTTTTTCTTCAATGTAGAAAATTGAAAATAATAAACATTAAGTAATAATAGAGTTTTCAATGAAAATGCAAAAAAAAAAACTGAATTAATGATAAAAAAATATTAATTAAAAAAATATTTTCTAAGCATTTTAAAAAATTTCTCTGTTTTATTTTCTTTAAGATAATTTTTCTTCAAAACTGAAAATTGTCAATGATAATCATTTGCGAAGAATGGAGATTTCAATGTTAATAATTTAAAGCTAAAAATCTGCTTCAAATGCAATATAATAATAATAATAATAAATAAATAAATAAAAAATAAAAATGTATATATGGTAAAGCAAATTTCTTTTTCTATAAATATATGCTGTCAGTAAACTCTGTTATGTCATAAATCTAAAGACTTAAAATTATTCAAGATGTATTTTCAGAATAAAAAAGAAAATCATCTTTTTACCTGTTTTAATGGAATAGAATTTCTATCAAAAATTTGCTAAGTTTTTTAATTAAAATCACAATTATTAATCTCGCGATTTTAATATTAATTATTAATTATTAATATAAGATTATGAATAGTGTATTTATAAAAAATATGTAAAATAATACCCCGCATTATGCTATCTTAACTAAT
>JAPMOR010005962.1:8414-26384 GCA_026543865.1 Argiope aurantia
TGTAACTTGATCTCTTATTAACTTTTTCTGCAAAATATTTGGATATCAAAGTTTCAGATTTTGATAGTTATATTATTCAGTCATACTATTATGTAGGCCTTAAACAGTTCTTATATTACTTACTAATCTGTTCCTTGTATTACTTACTAATTTCTGTCAGAGTTCATAAAATTTGCACATTATATTAGAGTGCAAATGTTAAACTGCAATGTTAAACATACCTTATTTGAACAGCTTTAACGTAAAAAATACATTAGCTCATTTCAAGTATCAGTTTGTGGAATGTATATACATGAAAGCATACATACATATGAAAGAATTAAACATTATTGATATCCATTTAAATTTGAATTTAAAGCCCTTTCTAAGTATTTTTTTTTTCATTTTGTTAAATAAAGTTAAACCGTAAGAGATATAAAGATTAAATCCTCATAAAACTAAAAATTATAATTCATTTTATTAGATTAAATTTGTATTATGCACATCAGAATTATAATTTTTATGAATGTCTTCCGTGTGGGAAAATGATAAACGTATTCCTTTTAATAAATACAATTTTAAAGCAAATTTCTCACACTTTATATTTATTATATTCAACACTCGTTTGAAACGTGGTTAGGATCATCAGCATTTTTCTCAAGGAAGTTTCGTTTCGTTATCAGAGACAAGGAGTATCTTTCTCATTCATAGTGAGTTGATTACCATTTGGCGTACATTGTAAACGCCAAATCTTACATGCAAAGATAAAGTTTATAATGTGGCAGCCTTTCTTGACACTTGAGCGGAAAGGGGGGAAATTTATACAGCGCAAATGCTATAGAACCATTGGAAAGATCCGCCAGTGTCAATGGGCAGGCGGCAAAATGGCGCAAGTGCCCCCTGTCAGTAACCGCTTGCTCTTTCCTCCCTTTGTCGGCGAGAAACTGAGAGTTACGGCGGCAAGTCTTCGCCGCTTCGGATTGGTCGAGGAGAATAAACCATTTACGGCATTAACGAATATGAAAATTTGAAAATCATTTTTAAGCTAATAGGCTATAAAAAAATCGTAATATTCGAATAAATGTTTAAGCCGTCAGAATAAATGGATTTAACAAAATAGCTGACAGGCCGGCACGTCAATAAGACGTCTCATTATGACGATTCTTTTTGGTCAGTCGTTTAAGAAATCAATACGACGACATTGAGTCCTCAGAATCTCTGATATCTGTTTCAAATGTCATTCATTCAGTTTATAATCTGCACTATTTTTAGCGAAGGTGATGGGTGCATAAGATGTTGCAATTTAACGACATTTGGTTTTGGTTGACCGACTAAAAAATCAAAGCGACGTATGTAATCAAAGTATTTAAACAGAAATGGACAGAATAGCCGACAAAATGGCAAACGAATACCATGTCGCAATTTTTGTAGACATTTCTTTGTCAATTGGCTAAGATGATTTATGAAAAATTAAGGTTTTAATCCACTATTTCAATCACCTGTAATTGTTATTATAAGGAAAATTGAAGCATTTGTAACTTTGTCGCCTTTTTCGTAAAATTGAAGCAAATAGGGCGAAAAAGTTGTTTTCCGAATTCACTGAATAGCTTGGAAAAGAATCGTCACATTATTTATCAGTTTGTTACACCCTCGAATTTCAAAGTTCTTCAAATCTATTATGCTTATTTCACTATGATAATTCTCCGACTAAAATCTGATGAATGGCTAGAGTAAATTTAATAAAATTTAAGCAACTATTGTTAGCAGTATTTTGTAATATGGGTAAGAAGAGTTTCTTTCTGTAGCCAAATTTAGCGAATTTACGATAAATCAATAAATAGTGTAATTGTAAATTAGGTTTTATTTAACAGTAAAATATCTGTCTTACCCAATCTAATTCATTAGGTTGCCATTTTTTCACTAACTGACGACGGAAAATGAATATATTCATATAGTAACCTTTTAGCCGCACTAAAAGAGCTTTTCCAAGCATGCACTAAAACAAATTAATAGCTTCATTTTTCAAATGGGAATTTCAAATTGGAACTATGCATGGAATGTAATTTTTCCATTTTTTTTCTAATTAATCTTTAGGACGGAGTCGATATCATTGCAAGTGCATATGAATTTTGAAGAATATTTGGATAAAAGTGTTTTAATAAAATAATGAGTAAAATCATTTTATTCATAGAATATTTATAAATAACTCATTAAGAAAAACCAATGCATTCAATTGAGAAAAAATAACTTTTTAGGATGTAGCGGAGAGTTGGAACACTGTACTGTAATACTGGATATAATAATGTATTGGCTTGCAACAGCTTCGAGGGGAAAAAAGCACTTAACGTTAAGAATACGTGTCTAAAAATGATGATGGGGGGTGGATCCAAATTCAAGATCTAATTGTTTTTCGATAAAATGCGATGGCTTCATAAACAGTTCATTTTCCAAAAGTACATTTTTCATATCTTGCTAAGCAATGAATAAATATGTACATACATTTGCAAAATATTTCATCTGGCCTTCTTAAAAAAACCAAATCGTATCTTCTCTGCCTTCTGTTTGGTTCATGACCGATTTCTGTGGTGAAATTTCGTTTGCGCATCTTTCTTCGTCTCACATTTGAATTCCTGTTCGTTATTGAAATCTTTATTTGAAAATTCTTTTGAGTGAGTGACCGCTTTAAAAAAAATCGAATTTTTCTTTTAATTATTCTGTTTTCTTTTTTATAAAACCCCTTGAATTTAGTTTCTACATTCATTTCATATAGCCTCCATTGTAAGAGAACGCATGCAAGTTATCCAGGCTCAATCGATACCAAGTCGAGTGCGTTTTCGGTGAAGAATGCATCGACACCGATCATGCGAGCAGACGCCGGAGTGCAAAATGAGACGGTGCGAGCGGAGAATCCATGGTTAGTTATTTCATCAAAAGTTCCTCGTTTGAAGTCACCATTCCTCATGCCTTCATATTCATCTAATATTTCTCATGGTGTGCCGTTGTCAAAAATAGATGCTATGTTTTGCTTTTTTCTGAATTCAAAGGGGAGTTTATAAAGAAAAATTTATGATTTATCTTTTCCGTGCTTTTTTGTTTTGTTTATAGTGTCATATGTATTAATTCTTTACTTTTATATAATTATATAATATAAATAATGCATTGCTCATATTCAAGAAAATAAGCTGCCCATTTAAACTTTCTGAAATTTTTAATTTAGTTATTTTATTTTCATTTTTAATTATTTTGTTATTTTATTTTCTCCATGTTATCCTTTCCCCAATATTAGGCGTTTATAAATTACTGTATTTGTGTTCAATTTTGTTGTTATTGAAATATTTTTAAGTATTTTAAAAGAGATTCAGATGATTAAGAATATTGTTAAATTCAAACCAAATACAAAGTAGTAAAAATCGCATTCCTCGCTAAAGACTGACTAAACATCTCCATGATTATGCTACAACAAATAAAGGTGATTTTGTGTTACAACCTGTATTTCGATCTATATACTGAAATCTAAAATAGAATGTAGCCATATTTTTTCTTGAATCGGATCTCTGTACAATTTAATCTCGAGTCTCACTAAAAATAGACTCAAATATTAATATATTTTGATAGTCAGAAAAAGAAGCATTTTTTTACAAATATTCTAGCAAATTTTTAAGAAGGAGGGAAAAGTTAAGTTTAATATTTGAATTTAAAAAAAATAACACGGTGAAAAATTTTATTGATTTTAAAGGGCTAATTAATATGTAATTTAATTAAATGAAAAATTAATTATTGTGATTTATTTTGAAGCTAAATTATGGAAGTTATGCTTGCCTCTTTGTCGGATTTCTATTCCCCCCCCCCCACGTCGGTAAACCTTTGTCGTCACCTTTGTTTGATCAAAGCTCATCGTCATAACACGATTTAAATTGAACAATCTCAGTGTTACATGCGTACTTGAATTTTCTTTTTCTCCTTGGATTTTATTTTAACTCAATAGATGGAGCTGCAATCGCCCAATGCAATTTAAATCAAGTGATGCATTTTGACAAACAAGCTTCATAGGCGTTATCATTTTGAAATCGGGAACACAAAATTGATAGTTACAATTAAGATATTTTGTCCTCTCCTTTTAATTTTTATTCAAATCTTTTTAAAAGAAATTAAATTTAACTTGTATGTTTTGTTCGCAATATGATTTTTATAAGAATTTATTATACTTTGAAAATTTTTATACTTTGGTGTTTATAAGAAATAAGAAATATTGTTTAGCGTTCTTAAAAATTACAGTTGCTATATTTACCTTTGGTTGATTATATTTTTATACGAATTTTTTTTTTTAAAGTAGTTCTTTCACTAAATTTGTAATTTTATTTATATGAATTTCATCGTGGTTAAATTTGCTTTTTTTTAAAAAAAATTGTATATTCTAATTCTTATCTTTTAAAAACTTTAACTTCTTCGGATTTTTGGATCATGCAGGCTGAATTTTTGAATCAAAGTTCTAACTCCTCACAAAAAAAAAAAAAAAAAAAAAAAAAAAATCCTTGGTATGAATCCCTTGATAAAGTCTTCAGGACGGACTCATCATTTTTTAAATTTTAGTTTCCCTTCTAATGAACTATAACTTAAGGCGTATAGATTTTCCCCGGTTTGCATAATTTTATTTGAGTTTTAGGTGTAACAGCATTAGCCACCCTAAATGTAATGTATCTTTAAACATTTAGTTTTTTTCCTTAGAAAATATGTTCTTAACAATAATTTTTATGAAACTAATCTATTAAATTTCTTCATCTTGTATATTCTCATAATATTTATTAAAATTATGAAATATGTATATAAAAAAATTTTAGCAGTCTTTTATTCGAAGAAATTTTTTAAATAAAAATGTGAAGGACAAAAAAATATTTAAAATCTGAAACATTGAAAGAAATATTATGAGTGGATAGAAATTTTAATCATATATATAACCAATCAAAGTAAGAAATATTTTGAAACGAAACTAAAACTAAAACGAAACGAAATAGTTTCGGAATCGTAACTAGAAATTATTTCTTATTCAAATTATAACCAAAAACGGAACAGGTAAAAATCATAGTATTTAGAGAGCGCAAATGCAGCTACATCTAAAACACAGATGAATTGAGAAAAAAGTAATAAAATCAAGTAAATAGGAAATTCAAATTAAACCAAATAAAAAAAATAATCCGACCTGAAGACTTTTTCAAGGGTCAAGGGACTAAAAAGTCAAATAATGATTCCTCGTGACCCGAAAACCACAATCACAATCTATAGCTTAGCTATAGCGAGAATCACAATCTATAGCTCAAAATTGCTTTGCCTGCGGCAGGTATGTTCTTTCCTTTTTGCCTTTCATTACTTATTTCATTTAGTGTTATTATATGGTATTTTTGTTTTATTATTTGTTTATTTTTGTTATTGTATTTTTGTTTATTAGTGGATGTATTCTTCTAATTTATTGTTTTGTATTATCCTGTTAAACTGGTATATCTCTTGGGTCAAATTTCAGGGGATTTTCGGGTCACGGGGAATCAATATTTGACTTTTTAGTCTTCATTCCTTCACAGAAAAAAAAATGCCTTTTTCTTAATCCCTGCCTGAGGGTGACTACTGAAAAAATCTTCAGGCCGGATTCTTTTTTTATTTGGTTTAATTTGAATTTCCTATTAACTTGATTTTATTACTTTTATTTACACACACACACACACACACACACACATATATATATATATATATATATATATATATATATATATATATATATAATATGGTGTCTCAAAAACCTTGACCACGTTTTTTATTCCTTAAATATTGATCATAGACGTATACAGTAAATTACAAAGTTGCATAAAAAAAATGTGTAAAATGCTATGAAATCGATTAAAATTTTCAGGGGATTAAACTTCAAAAAATACAAAATTTAAATTTTTATTCCCAATCAGCAAAATGTGCCCCATTCTCTAATTCTCTAATAAGGTCATGTACAAAATTTCAGCAATTTATCACAAAAAGTCTCAAAGATATGAAACTACATGAATGCTGACTTAAACCATTTTTCGTTGCCTGGTTATGATTTCGCAAAAAGGAAAGATCATGTCGAATGTTCGAATTTTAGGGGTCGTACACAAATTAACAAAGAAATTAATGATTAAATAAATAAATAATAATTTTACTACTTATTGGTTCAAAAGTACTGAAAATTTCTAGAAATAATAACTTAAAGGAAAGATTACATAAGGAAAAGTTACGTAAGTTTTTTTACAAGTTCATTGATTGTGATATTTTTAAGTTATATTTTGTAATTCATTATATAAAATTTTAAAGTATTTTTCAAGGAACATAGATTTTAAAATTTGTATTTAAAACTAAAGATGTGAAGCATATTTTATTTCCTTATGATGCATTCCTGCTTCGCGTCATCTGCACTGAAGCTGTAAACATTTGCATTTTAATTTGTGATTGATCCTTCTCCAACTTTGTTTTAACATATCTTTGAGAGTTCACATTTTACTCATTGGGATTTTTTTTTGTACGGAGTAAGTATAAAAATTTTAATCGATTTCATAACATTTTGCACCTTTTTGTGCGCAACTTTGTAATTTACAGTATATGTCTGTGATCAATATTTAAGGAAAATAAAGCCGTGGCAAAAGTTTTTGAGACACCCTGTATATATATATATATTCTAAATTTCCATTGATGTTTAGGAATTTCCCTATAATATTGTCTCAATTTCCTTAAAATGTAGTTTTCAGCGGCTCACTATAATGAATTTACTCTGAAATAAAGACTCTTAAGCAATCATTTTTTTTAATGAGTACTTAATAATAAGTACTTTTTTTCCAATATTTTTTAAATTTTAATTTTAAACCGGCCATCCTTACATTTTCTGTTCCAATTCAAATTTTCACAATTTGAGAGAAAAATTTGCCTCTCCCTTTCAGGTTTTCGTAACATTTGGCATTCATAAAAACTGGAAAAAAAATACCCCATTTCACCGAGATATTTCAACTAGATCTTCAATAAGAGTCATGAAAAAGTTTCTAGCATGGTCCCAAAAAATGCGAATAGAAATTTTTTGTATTACTCTTGGGGTTCTTTCTACTTGTGCTGCACAGCCGAGAGGTTTCGAAGCATCTTTTTTTGCCTTTTCTTTTGATGTTTGAAGATTTTATTTTAATATAAGTTTTATATCGTGATACACAGTCTAAATAAAAACATGATTTAATTTTTTAAAGTACAAGTTTTAAAACTTATAAATTAATTTCATGAAGAGATTTTATTGTTGTAAATCATCAGGCAAAATATAAATGTGGAGTCTTAACAGGCTAACTGGAGAAATAATTTAAAACTGAGTCTCATTTTTTACTTCTTCCTTTCATACAATTGAATATTACAAAATGGCTAATATTTACACTTCCATGAAAATAAATGTAAATGCACTAATGAGTCTAAAATAATTATATCACGCAAATTTGCGATCTGCCGGTAATACTTCTAAATTCATATTCAAAAAATTAAGTTACAAAGTTCATATTTTTAGATTTTACAGAGCACATACTTTAACAGATTTTTTAATACAACAAACTTATTTATTATTAAAAATTGAAACTATTAAAAAAGTAATTCACAAATTTTAGAAAGTAATTTCGTGTCATTTGAAGAGTTTCAAAACAGAAGTTCCCAACAGAAATAAGTTGCTGAATCAAGACAGAACTATTTCGTATTCATTCGCCAGAATGGCGCACACTGTTGGCGCCGAATCTTCTCCTCATTTGAATACTTCAACCCAAAAGTTAACAGCGTCTGCATCTTTTTCAATTCTTATTTGAAATAACTGCTTGATAGATTTTGATTTCATGGCCTGAACAACTTTTCACCAATTTAAATTACATTTAAACAATTATCTATCAATTTCATCAAAACAATTGAAGTTGTTTCACAATGTAAAACAGAAATTGGATGAAGATACTTCATTAGAGGACATTTTCTTGCAGCGTGTAAACGCATGCCTTTTTGAGAATGCATTTCATTTCTTTTTTTTTATCTTGAAATTTTCTAATAAATTGAATAAATATACATTTACTAGTAAATTCAATAAAAATTAAATTATCAGGAAGATGGTTCTAAAGTTTTGAATATAAATTTTCAAAATAAAGTTACATTTTGTGATGATATTTTCCAGATAGAATAATATTAAGCTTTGTTGCCGAATTCGGAAAGCAGCCATCTTGAAATGTTATGAAAAACAAAAGAAACTTTCCTAAAAAAGGCATTACTTTAAGGCATATTTATAGTTGCAAATCAAATTGCGCGAATTGTTACATTTGTCGAATTATCTTTTGAAGGGAAAAAAAAATTCTAACTCTGCAATTATAATGAAATTCTAATTCTGCAATCATAACGAAATTCTAATCTGACAAAATTCATAAAAAATAGGGTACTTAAAAAAAATCCAGAGCACAATCGCCACTGCAAGATGAAGTAATGAAGTACAAAGTTATCACTGGGCAAACCAACAAGTTACAATCGTTTCTTTTGTAATATATTTCAAACAGAAAAATGAAGTTGATTATGATATTTATTATGCTGTTATTTATTTTGTTTGTCTAAAGCATAACTGCTTACAATTAAACATGTCCTTTCCGATATTCAAATTTTATAAACTTCAACGTATTTTTTTTTTCTTCTGTTTTCAGATATATATGGCATTTAGTACAAAAATAAGAAAAAACATTTTTTTTAAACCTCTCCTTTCAGAGGAAAATCTTAATGCGAAAAGAGCGACAGTTTTCAGCCACAGCACCTGGAGACAGACCTTGCCATGGAAAAAGGGCTCAGTGAAAAGAATCGCAGCTTGCACTATTTTGCAAAAACCGGATGAAAATTAGATTCGAGCGCCAAGATAACTTTTTGAGTAGGCAGATAAAAATATTACCCGGTAGACTGTGCATATGCAACACAAAAGGAATATGTTTCATCGGAATTGTTTTTGATCAAGCATTGGATAGACAAGAAACGCAGCAATAGAATGCACTCATTTCCAAAACTATATCAAAATTGTTGGTTAAATATTTTTTAGATGATTTGTAAATTTCGAAAAAGGCAATATCAAAATTTCTCGAGAAATTAGAAGACCCGTCAACATACATCACGGCTATTTATGAAGAAAATGAGTGGCTCAGGAAAATGAAATTAAAATTATTTTCCTCTACCACTGATTATTAGTTTTAAGGAAAAACGAAATAATTATTTTTCTTCGTTCATCTACAACATTTTCATATCAAAGAAACGCTGATGCTCCACGAGCGTCAGCAGTGGACGTCCTGCTAAAGTGACTCCTACTGGAAGAAATCATGCACTACTTAAAAGTGATGCATGCCAAACAAATTTGGCTTTTTAAAACTGCGAATTATAAACATATCCTAATCTATCTATACTTAGAATCGATGTTTGTGTGTCTGCGTTGGCGCTATGCACGCCAAATCGTTCGAATTACAGCTACCAAATTTGACATGTATACACCTTGCACCTCGGAGCGATTTTTTAAAATTTTTAATTAGAATTTTAAATTAAAAACTAAGCAAAATTTCAGAGTTTTTCCGCTATCACTTCCAAAAATATTATCGCATAAAAATAATTTTTATACCAAATTAAAGTTCAAAAAATTATCTTTTTAATGATACCAATGTTTTATACCTACATTGTTGTTTACCTGTTGTTTCACCTTACAATGTTTTTTATCCTATTTTTAATGAATCTAATATATAAAAATCTCGTGTAACGGTGTTTGTGTTCGTACTCCTCTGAAATGGCTCAACCGCTTTTTATGAAATTTTTTATGTGTATTTGGTAGGTATGAAAATAGGTCGTAAAGTATATTTCATAACGCTAGGCAATTAGGGTGTGCGACTGTTGTTGGTTGATATCACCGGCCCATTGTCATTCCAAGATATACGCAAAGTGAATGGACAACAGTATCCAACATATAAAGATGCATGCCTTGCGAATAGTAAACGAAGACGACAATCACTGGGACGATATGCTTGCTGAGCAGCATTGGGCTGTACAGCAATTCATTTACTATTCGCTATAGTGTTGACTACATGTGTCCCGGGATGAGCAGACACGTTACGGGATAAGCACAAAGATTCAATGACTGACGATATATTGCATGCAATTCGTACACGGTGCAACGATCTAGCGATTACATTCAGCGACACTGTGTACAATAAAGCATTGACTGCTATCGAGAATCTTTGCGCTGTCATTGCCAATTTACCACTCAGTCATTTCGGTATGAGTTCGCCAAGTCGAAGTGCATCTGATTTAATGGACACCGAAATGAATCGTGAACTGCAGTACGATGCTGCAGAAATGGCAGCGATTGTTACTCGCAGTGTCCCACTACGGACGCATGAACAAAAAATCATTTACGACCGCATTATGCTGGCAGTTTCGGCTGGACAAGGTGTTTTTTTTTTGGGGGGGGGGGGCGGATACACCAGGTAGAACTGGCAAAACATTTCTCATTTCGCTAATTCTCGTCGAAATACGATCTAATAATGGCATCGCATTGGCCGTTGTATCATCTGGCTTTGCAGCAACTTTATTGGACAGCTCATTGAGCATTTAAGCTACCACTGAATATTCAAAATAACTCAGACGCAGTGAGCAACATAACAAAAACAATCGTCCATGGCCACGGTACTGAAAAAATGCAAAATTATCATCTGGGATGAATGCACTATGGCACGCAAACATTCTCTTGAGGCGTTGAACAGAACACTCAAAGATATAAAAAACAACAACAAACTATTCGGCAGCACTCTGTTACTCCTTTCAGGTGATTTCAGACAAACACTTCCCGTAATTCCACTTTCAACGTACGCTGATGAGATCAACGCTTGCTTGAAATCATCGCCACTGTGGCGTAATCTTGAAAAAGTCCAGCTAGAAATAAACACGCGTGTCCAAATGCTATAAGATCCATCTTCTGACACATTCTAGTACTAATTGTTAGATATCGGCGAGCTAAAAGTTGCTTCTATAAAATTACTGGATGTATAAAATTGCCCTCTAATTTCTGCACCATCATTGATTCGCAAAATGTTCTCATGGACCGCTTATTTCACGATGTACGCACACAATACATAAATCATGCGTGGCTGGCAGAAAGAGCCATTTTGGCAGCAAAAAATGTGGACGTCGACGATTTAAACTTCAAGATACAGCAGTCGTTGCCAGACGACTTGGTATCATCAAATCGATGGACGCAGTTTGCGATGCTAACCAAGTAGGGATGCCAAATATTTTACGAGCGGTTATTACGTAACCAATATCAAAAAGTCACAAATACCAGTGATCAATACTTTTCAAAAAGGGGTGTGATTCAAATCCTTGATAGATCTTACTGGTGATATTCCGATTACAGGTCTTGGCTCACGCTAAAAAGTAACAATCGATACGATCTGCCCAATAGAAGCTCTCGAACAAGAGTTCAATCATGCATAAGGAATGTCCCTTACCCACTGAAGTGAAGGGACTGGTTATTCTTGGAATTATCATATCATTGAATTGCATATCACTGAAACTTATCGGAGCGGTGACTTTACTGGAAAGTGTGAAGCTTCACTGCGAAGACACCGCACCACTTCATAGGAGTGACCTTGACTTTCCGATATTCGCATTTGGCGATGCACTATTCTATAAAGATGATTTTTAATTGCTTGTGACATGACTGTGATTGCATATATTCTGTTTATTGCTGGCGCCATCTATTGGTAGAATAGAGAAATAAAGTAAACATTTTAAAGAAATAACATATATATTTAATTCAAATTTTTCAGAAAATGGTTTACTCCAATAAAGAAATTAAATAAATAGCTTTGAAAAAAAATCAAATTTAAGAAGTAAGCTGAGATAGATAAATTAATTCAATCACACGTTACTTAAATTAAGTATTAATTACAATTAATTTTATACTTAATACTAATTAATAATTTTTAATTAAAAATATGATTGAAATAACAGATATTTGGAACAAATTTTTAAAAATAACCTCAGCAAAATTATTTGTTATTCAAAGAATCGTGGCTTATTCATCTCTATAATGAAACTGTAAAATATCCAACAGAGTTTTTGAACTCACTGGATTTGCCAGGCATGTCACCACACCTTCTACGACTGAAAGTTGGATCTCCGGTTTTCTACTTCGGAATTTGAACTCACCACGGTTGTGCAATGGCACGCGATTGGTCATTAAAAATTTGATGAAAAACGTTATCGAAGCTACCATTTTGAATGGCAAATTCCGAGCCGAAAATGTTTTGCTGCCACGAATTCCAATGATTCTCACAGACATGCCAATCGAATTCAAAGGCGTTCATTTCCTATTAGATTGGCATTCGCAATGACAATCAATAAGTCGCAAGGCCAAACGATGTCTGTTTGCGGTTTCGATTTGGGCACACCATGTTTTCCACACATACAATTATACGTGGCATGGTCTCGTGTCGGCAAACCATCGAGCTTATTTGTGTTGGCTAAAGACGGACTGACAAAAAATATCGTACACTCAATTGCTCTTCGAAATGAATATTGATTTTCTTTATTTCATTTTTATACTTTAGGATAAAAAATATATTACTTTTTTTCACTTTAACGTTTAACTTTTAAGGGATCAAACAATGTACATGTTCGTTACGTTAATGAAATACATTGTATTGAGAAAATGAATGGTTGGTGTTTTTTTGTTTTTATCGGCGATCATCGTCTACAGCGCTCCATTCGTCTTTCTGTCATAGGTCCCATCCCCATACATTTACAATGCATTTGTTATTTTTTAATTAACAACCAAAATATTCACTAGAAATAATTTATATAGCAGAACAACGTTTGTCAGGTCAGCTAGTTTTTAAATAAATACTTTAACCATATTTTTCAACAATTTATTTCCCATAAAATAAAACTTAATCTGCAGGAGCACGTTTTGTGAGCATGAAAAAAAAAAATTAGTTTTTATCAACGTATTGTCATCAAATTAACAGAAGCTCAAATTAAAAAAATAAATCAACTATTATCGCAAATTCGATCGCTATCGATGCAGGGTAATCAAGAAATAACAGGTATTCAGAGCCCTGTAGCATGTTATGTACTGGACGAAATATAACAAAATTTGGCCACCCTACTCATTGAAGTTTGTAGTTTCAATTTATCAAGAAAAAAAAAAAATTAGTATCAAAAAAGGCCGACAGGGGAAATCCTGGCGCTGCAAGCGCATAATGTGTGAAAAAAGAATACATAACTGCCAATAGAAACAGTAAATAGTCACACCAAATACCTATGAAAAACGTTTATTATAGCAACTTACAAATTTGGCTCAAGGTGACCATCAACTTGATGTTCCAATAATTGCATGCGGTACACGTGGTTTTCAAGGTAGCTCGCAGCATATCGTCATTTATTCATCTGACATGTAACGTTATTTGATCTTTTAAAGTAGGAATGTCAGGAACATATCCTTGATACAAACAACTTTCAAGTGAACCAGAACTGCCCCACAACCAGAAACTGCCAAGATTCAGATCAGTATCATCAGTTAATGGGTGTTATCTTATATGGATAAAATTTTAGGATTTTACACAATACCTTCCGTACAGTCGAAAACGGGATATCTGTTTGTCGTAGTGTTGAACGTACACTGCTGGTACCCTGCTTATTAGTTCTCGCCTGATCCATCCAGTTGCAACTTCTTCAACTTGTTCCTGCTTGATAACTTTGCGTCCTCGGCGCAGCTGCACACCAAGAATTCCTGTTGTTTCAAATCTTTCAACCATTCTTCGTAAGTTAGTTATGGTCATCGGTCCTCTACGTAACTGTTTTAACCGCCCGTATTCGCGAAGAGCAGCGCTGCCATATTCATCGCGCTGATAAAACAGCTTGACTAATAAGACATGTTCACGTAGTGACAATGGAATCGACGGGTAAATTCTTGCAGAATGACTTAAATTCTCCACAAACCTTCTTTTTATCTTCGATGCCTTGTCACAAAGAACAAGTATATGCAAATTACATTATAAAGTTTTCGATCGCAGCGCCAGAGTTTTCCCTATCGGCGTTTTCTGGTAATGATTTTTTTTGATAAATCAAACCACATACTTTAATGAGTACGAGGCTAAATTGTGTTATGTTTCGTCCAGTACATAACACGCTACAGGCCTCTGAACACCTCCTGTTATTTCTTGATCACCTTGTATAAAAGTGTAAATTTCAGCACGTGTTTGTATGAAGTGAAAAAAATTTGAAAAATGATATTTTCTAAAAAGTAAATGGAGGAAACGTCTTCTCTGACCTTTTACAATATCTATATTATTAATGAATGAATTTTATCTAAAGTCAATAAATGCTCTGATGAATTACGAATTTTACATAGGTCCTCTGCTCTTTGAATCACATTTAACAAATATTCTTGAGACACCAATATTTTAAATGAAAAATGTTGCGCTCTAACCAACAGAATCAATCATTAAAATTGACTGATTTATGAAAATTTGAATATCATTCTTCTATAAAAATGAGCGATTTTAGACCACTACATCGACTGTCTCAAAGAAGATACGCCAATTTTCTGTCCGAGTTTCTCGACAGTGATTGGGCCTACGATTCTGAAAATGTTGATTGTTCTAAAATTGAAACATAAAAACTTCATAAATCGGCCCGATTTGATCACTGAAAATAGAAATGTTTATTTATTTAAAAGTTGAAGTGTCAAGAGTATTTCGCAGAATATGATTCCTTGTTATAAAAGTTTAAACTTTCATACGTGCATTTATTGACTGAAATAAAATAAAAGTATTTTTATTTATATCATTTAAATATTTTGAAAGTAAAACAAAAAATTGAATTTTACGATGAATCAGAGAAATTTTTTTAATAATTCTTTAAGATAATGCATAAATTACGAAAATCATTCTGCCGTACACAAACAATTTCAATGCCGAACGACTTATATTTTTTTTAAAATGGGTGCCGATAGAAAATTAAAGAGAGAGACAATGAACAGAACTGTTCAAGATCTACACAACAATATGACTGAATTATATAACTATCAAAATCTGAAGCTAAAAATATTTTGCAGAAGAGGTCAAGTTATATAAAATATTTAAAATTTTGACAATCATTAATACTGGTCGCCAAAGGCGGCTAATACTCAATAAAATGCTTTACTTTAACTATTATATTCATGTTCACACTCATTTATTTTCACAGAAGTGTAAATATTAGCTATTTTGTATTAAAGTGAAAATAATGAGTGAAAAACAAGCTTCAGTTAAAATAATGTTTCTAATAATTAGCCTATGATCACAAATTCATAATTTGCTTTTTGATTTACAATAGAAACTGCTCATGGTATTAAATTGGAAATTTTAAAATATTAACATTTTGAAAAAAAAATGATTTTTTAAATTTAGATTTTGACAATGTTTTACATTGTACACAAGAAAAAGCATGAAAACAGAAAAGCGTGACATCTTTCTCACTTCTACCAAAATTAAGAGAACTCCTAGAGTAATAAAACAAATTCTGTTCATGGTTTTTTGGTCCCTTTTCGAAATTTTTTCATAGTTGAAATTCAAAGCAGAGTTAACATATCTTGATGGAATTTGATATTTTTTGTTATCTGCATAAATTATATATTTATGTCAAATTTTATAGAAATCTAGGTTGGCAAGATCTGTAGAATTTGTTTATTTATGCTGGAATGGCCCTCCAGGGCAAAATATTACTTTTAGAACCATTCAATTTATTCAGAAACTAAAGTATATTAGTAATAGATACCTAAAGAACAAAGAACGGTTTGTTTGTATGTTTTTTAATACAAAAAGAGTCAGATTTGATTATGCTCTGTTAGTCGTATATTATGAATATTTTCATAATTTTTTGCTGTAACTATGTAATATTTGCTAATACTTTATTCATAATAATTCAATGAATTCAAAAACTAAATATTTTCACAAAATGTTTATTGTCACACAGCTCAGATTTTTTTCAAAAAAAAAAAAATCACACAACAAGTGTCCAAAGAAAATAATCTTATAATTTAAGCATTAAATTAAAGGATACACAATTACACTTTGGTCTTTTCATAAGAGGTATTTCAAGTTTATATTACACAAGAAAAAAAAAAGATCCACCCTTAAAATTACTATATACAAAACTGAGTTTTGCACATATACTCGGTGTATATTTTCACAGAGGAAGATGTACTTCGAAAGAAGGCACTGTAGAAGATATTTAAATAAATTTATCCACATATTGGGAAAAAAAAAACAATCAAGTAACACCAAAATATAAGAGACAAGGTTTAGACATATGAATCATTGGTATCGATAGAAAACAAAACAAAGCATCAGTAGAATCCATAAACCACTGCAAAACGACTAGATTAACTTTTCATAGTACATCATTATAGAAAAGCATGCAGCTTTATTGGAGATGCCAAGTGCAAGACGGAAAAAGCTCATGTAGAGACTTATTTTAAAGGAAGATGTAAAAAAATATTCTTTTGCACACTTTTTCATTGGATTATATGCAGTTTTACAATATTTCATTAACACTGTCTTGGTAGAAAACATTAAAACTGAAATAGGAACTAGGACAATATGTTGAAATGATGGCACAGCCTTTCACAAAACTGCACCATGTATCATAAATTATAATAAGTTATGTACAAAATTTAAAACATTATCGAGCTTTAAGGCATCCATGATACACAAGAAGACTATGAGAACAAAACCAATTTTAAAATTCATGATCTTTTCTCTCTTTCGTTATTAAAATAATTTTTGATACAATATAGGACAAAAACAATTTACAAAGAAAAATTTTTTATTGAAGATATAATCCTCATATATTTCATGGATGCACTTAGAAGCTCATATCAGAAACCAGCTATGCTGGTTTCGGAATCTACATTGCTTATTTCTTTTATTTACATATCTACACATAAAATGCAATTTGATATTTGCAAAAACCTTACATACATAGAAAGGAATATCATTGCAACAACTTCTTATAAAATCTCCACCTGGAAAAGAAAATACAACAGGAAGAAGAAAAAAAAAATTACTGAAAAAATATTTGTTGAGAAAACATTTAAGTAACTAAAACTTTTAAAATTTCAAAGTCAAACAATTTTCTTAAAAGATTTATTATGATATATTTATGGAACTAAATATAAAGTTTCTTGAGAAAATACAATACATTAATATCTTATACCATAAATTCTTATTTTTTAATTTGAGGCGAGTCATTTATTTTAAACAAAATTAAGAGATATAATAAATGCATTTATTTATCTCGTTTTTTTTTTTTTTTTAATAATACATGTAGGTAATTTTTTTTTAGCTGCCAAAGAAAATGTGAGTATGTTTGTATAAACATTTAAAAATTTCCTTTGTAATATCATCAAGGTAATATATACAATAGCTGCTTAAACATGAACTGCACACCATTTCAGAATAGGATTTTTAAAAACTTCCTTCTTCATCAAATTAGTAAACTTTATAAATAAAATATATGAATTTCCTTTCAATAAATATACAAACAGTGATAAATGCATTTATTTTTGAAAATATTAACTGCTTTCAAAAGAATAACTAGCTACTGAGGTAAGATGGTTGCCCATAAAAGAAATGGCTAAAAATTTCAATTTCCATAAAAGTCCGAAGTGTCCACCGCAGAACTCATTAAGAACAGTTTCTATACCTGAGAAGCGCAAGGAAAGAAAGAATTGAAAATATATCATCAAGGAATTTCAGCACTCGCAACACACCGGAATGTTTCCACTACAGCAAAACTTTATTACACATTGCGGAATACTGAATGTTGAAACGAGTGCTTGCGGCCTTTAAAAAAAATCACTTTCATAGCTGCACTTTAATATTATATATATATATATATATATATATATATATATATATA
>JAPMOR010005962.1:26784-45525 GCA_026543865.1 Argiope aurantia
ATAGGGTTCTTTATAAAGGAAAAAAATCAAGATTTACCTAAAAGTTAAAGGTATTTTCTTAATCACATCTCTTCCCACTTATAAAAAAATATTTCCATCAAATAAACATTAAAAATATTGAGTTCAGTAAAATACATTAGAATAACTGCATAAAAATTATATATTGCTACTATATTCACAAGGGTTATACTTTTCAATAAAATCCTTCGTATAGGCTTAAAAAAATCTTGATCATAAAAAAAAAAAGCTGCCACATAACAATTATAGAGAGAGAAAAATAACTTTTTGGCAGACATATTCAAATAGAGATGTATTTCAGGAAAAAATTATTATTAAAACGTAGGCCTATTAAAGTAACCTACACAAATGTAACATTAATTGATGCGGAGAGCGCATGCAAGAACAAATGACTACAGAATATTAAGGCACATAAAATATCCATGAGTGCTCCAAAGAATCATTAGTAGTTTTGGCAAGTCGATGCTGCAAGGTCTGGGGGGGGGGGAGAAGCATTATTGAACCTGCGAAAACAAAAATCGGCTGAAGAAGAAGCACGAATGGAATTATTGTTCAAAGGATGCACTGTTCACGTAGGCTTTATTGTTAAGTTTGAGCTGCAAGGAGTATTCACAGTCCAGTCTATGACAGTTTCGAAAGCTCATAAGCAATTCAAGCAGTATTTCTTGAAGCTATAAGAAATAAAAGAAAAAGTACTGCTGGTTGTCTCTGCCAACGTGTGTTCAGACTAGTTATTCTCCAATTACACTCGAATCCCAGTACGCCAACCACTCTTCACTCATTTCTGTACAAACCGCTTGGTTCAACGAGAAGCGGTTTTTCTGGGAATTCCACTTGTTTTCCTAACAAATAGATGTCTTCGCTTTTTTCACATTTGAAAAAGTTCTGTTACAGAGAAGTCCTCGCTCTGCTTGATGCAGAGTGCACTGCGGCGTCCACGACCCTGTGGTGCTTCCTGTGACCCGATTCTGGATCCTGCAAAAAATAAAATGGGTCGATGAAAACTTTTGGGGTAGAGTCATCAATTAATTCTGTTCAGAACAACACATTTTAATTCTTCAACACACAAAACTTAGCCAATCAAGTTCTAAAAATCATTGCAAAACCACGAAGCAATTAAATTATTAATTGACTTAAATAACTTTTTTTCGTATATATTCGCCATCATTTAATTTCAGATCAAAAACCTAATCACACACTGTTATTTTCCTCTGTGTGTGGAGAACACACACATCAGTTTCAATTCTTGCAATTTGAGAATTTATTCATATATTTCAAGTATTTTAAATGGAGGTAGTGAAACTCTAGATTAATAATAAATTTTATTTTTCATAGGGATAGTTCATTTTTACCTAAACATTATAATGTTTTGCTAAAAATAATTGCAATCATGATTAAAAGGAAAAGAATACTTTAGAAAAGCTGTATAATAACTTTTCTTGTCAGCGCACTTGTAAAAAAGAAAAAGCCAGAATTAAGTAACACTGGAGATCAAATTCAGAAGGATAATTAATATTGCCACCAACATTGCATGGTCCGATATTATTGAAAATACCGAATAAGTATTATTACATTATTAATAAGTAAATTCGTTTTTAATACATAAAATATTAAATTTTGTTAATATAAAGCGCAGATTTTCACAAAATCAATCAATTCAGTAAATGGTAAACGAATTCACAAAGCGATAATTAATAGATATCGGGAAAAATTATAAAATGGTCATTATTACAAAATAAGTTGATAAGATTTATAACATATCAAAAAGCCCTGCGAGGAATTCTATAAATGGATCATTTTTCTTTGTTAACAACAGAATCGGAGTAATTTCGAGACATTAAAGCACCGTATTACACAAAGATCAAAACTAAACTGCAATTCCCAATAGAAAAATCGAACTGTAATTCGGTAGTTCTATCTGAAAGAATTTTTGGAAGAGAGTTACGTTTACATGCTGCTAATTTTCGATTGCTCAGATGGATTTGTAAAAATCCGGCTTACATTCATGTCTATTGTCCTGTCTTCAACAAAGCCATCAAACTCGCGGAAGGCACTGAAAGGCTTGTAAGATTGGGAAACAGGAGTGACAGGGTGCATCTGCTCTTTCCGTCGCTTCCTGGAAAAGAAACAATGCAATTAGTCGAGGGAGAATGAGGTCGCTCGCGAATTGAAGGAACTCAATCGGATCTTACTGCAGGCCTGCCGAAAAGCTTATGCTTCAGACTGATAAAACGGAAAAGCTTACTTGTAATGAACATATACGGCCAGCGACAGCACCACCAGCATGATGATGAGCAGCGTGACTCCTCCAGCGATGCTGGCAGTCTCGATCATCACTTGCTGCCGGGATGCTGAAATCAAATAAAGAAACTAAACTACGAATAATCGAATACCGGAAGGATTATACACAAGAAGGAAAGTTACGAATGACAGAAATTAAAAAAGCACACTTCAATATAAAAATAAAAACAATTTTATTGCACATAAATGTAAAATAAGCGCTTGTTACAAACCTAAGTAAGAACCTTCTAGATCTTTAAATTCGCATCTTTGTCCCACGAAGCCATCTGCGCACCTGCAAAAAGAGATAAAACTGATTTTTTTTTTGGAAAAAAAAAGTACATTTTAAAGCGCAGAAACTAGCGTAATTATAACACACGCACACACTTTTTGCTTTACAGAGGAGGGGGGACGTTTGTTTCCCCCCTTTTTTAATGATCAAAAACATTTTTCTGAAACCCCACAGAGCTAGTATTTCAATGGCATCTCTCAAACTGTCATTCACCACTGCATACAGAATGCAGTGATGAATGGGAAATAAAATTATTACTTACTCGCAGTTATAGAGAATGGATTCTCCAATTTTAACAGAAAAGCACGTCGCTCCATTGAGGCAGTACCACTTGGCATAGGCCTCTGGACATGCATAGGTCTGGAATGTGATATTTGGCCTCATCGTAGGTTGCGGGGGCGGTCTTGGTCGCGGTGTGGAACGCGACGAACATGCTCCTGGAAAAAAAACAAAAACAAGTCATTTAGAAACAGGACGAAGAAAGTCGACAAAAATTTCCTTGGTAACATGCAGTTATTAAAATCATTTATAAATAAAATACAAGGAAATTTTCGTTCAATTTTAATTTCAAAAACTGCATGCTAACTTACGCCAACCGCATAACTTCATTCGCAACTCCATTAGCAAAGCACACACGCCAGTTCTACAAAACCAATATTTCATCATATTTATCCAAAAAGATGAAAAGATAATTGACATCCCCAACACATCGGAATCCATTTTTATTAATGAGCCATCCTCTAAAAGGCCAGATCTTGCCAAAATAAACATCTGTCCATGAACTTGATTGGCGAATACAGCGATTATAAGTCCGCCGAGCACGAGTGGAAAGCAGGGAGGAAACATTATTAGGTTCTGCAGAATGGTGGAAAATCACGACCAGCTAGGTGGGTGGGAAGCAATAAAGAGGGATGATGTGTAAAATAACAGTCACTTCAAATAATCCATTGACCCTAATACCCTAGGTTCACGAATCCTGCAAAATCGAACGAAGATGTTTCACCGGAAAGCAGGTGATTTTTCTTTGAGGATTTTTTTTTCTCTATCCCATTAATGCGCTATAAATCGGCATTTTAAGTGCAGAGGAACGACGGGATGATATATTACTAATGTATTATGTACAGAAAAGATTCGAAATTTACCCGCAAGAAATGGGCAAAATTCGGGGCACAAAAAATTAACTTCCAGTGGGCTTGCTAACTTCTGTCAGCCCCCCTTTATCTCATATAAAATTATACACAACCGAAAAATATAAAGAAAAAAGTAAAGTCCCCCCCCCCCTCGACTTAAAAAAACAATTATGGAGTACTGACCTTCCGTCTGATATGAAATTTTGTTATGTTCAATCTTTTTTAAATATAAGTTTTTTGACATGTGCATAAGACACTAATCTTGTATTCAAATAAAAGATAATACCACACACTTTTATCGTTTTTTTTTTTTACAATTTTGTGTTTTAAAATTTTAAGAATTTCATGCGAAGAAATTAAACTTTGATAATACGAGGAAGGGGGGGGGGAGGAAACAATATTATGAAAATAAATATGAATAAAGAAAAGACTCGGCTGGGGTAAAATTGAGACAATCGTGTTTCAAGTTTACCACCATTGCAAATGCACGAGAAACGGGATCAGAAAAAACATATCGAGATAAAACAGCACCCTCTAATAGCACGCGATCGAAATAAATTCCAGTCTCCTCCAGATCTGCAGCAGGACGCCCTTTCATTCCATTTTTCCCAATTGATCCCAAAAACATACCGAAACGAGTGACCCACGATGTCGACACAATGACAGATGGCGATCATTCTACAAACGTTGGCGGATTCCATAAACCTTTAAGTTCAGAGGAAGAAATACCTGTTTCTTGTCAAAGCTGAATCGTGCACCTCAGTCACCGGCAGTACTACAGTAAAACACCTGTCCATGCTCTAGTGAGCGCAGGCTACTGACTGACTTACAGAATAACACTACACCTCACAACCTTCTGCGGCATATTAAGAGTTAACACGATAGTTCCCAGTAATCCAACTACAATTTATTAAAGTTTCTATGGCCAGGGAGAGTGCTGAAACAGAGAGCCAGGAGGAACACCTGGTCAAGGTCAATTAAATAAAGCAGCATCTGTTCTAATTAGGGAGGATTTCCAAGCGGGTGACCATCGATTCACTTAGTTAGGCATCGTTGCCAAAAGAGGTGCGTGCCTATTTTTTTAAAAAAAATCTTATTTTGAATTCCACCCCCACCCCACCCCCGTCTTTCTGCAATACCATCACTGACAATCACTCTTTGCGACTCCAGAGAAACAACGTTGGGCAAAATGGTTTGTTTGTGTGTTGACTTAATAAAAATCGCAGCTAATTCATTCGATAGATTTTGCCAATAAGATCACATGGAAGAACATTCAAGCAACAGCAATGCAGTTTTAGTTCATGAAATTTAATTATAGAATTAGACGCGCATTTTCCAAATAAAATGCTTCATTTATTTTCTTCAATAGCATTAAAATACTGCATTCTGATTATAGCAGTTAATTTATATATTCAAATATAAATTAAAGAGAGATTCTGCAAATTCGACTGTACATTATTCAACAGATATTATAGAAAATGATTTATGATGCAGCACTACTGTAAACCTGAAAAACTGACTTTCAAAGAAATTGCAGATTAATAACCGGTTTCAAAAATATTTCCTGAAACGACATTTTTTTAAAAACAATAATAGCAATAAAAAATAAACTGGATAATGGCGAAAATACCATTCATATGTAGTGGAAAGTGACAAGAACTATTACATAAAATTCCAAAATTCACTAGAAATTTTAACACAAAACCAAAATTTTATAAAACAGGCTACTTAAATGTTTAGCAACTACTTGGAATCAACAGAATTCTCAATTAATAATTTTACAAAAAAAAAAAAAAAAAAAAAAAAAAAAAAGGTGGAATTTATAAAATATAAATAAAATGCAAAAAAAATCGTTTACTGTCTTTCCTTCAATCTTCAAAACAGCAAAATATAAATTATACAGAATTCACTAAGCGTTGTGAGTTAAAACCACTCCACAAAAGGTGACGCAGTTTCCACTTTGATGACCGGCAGGTGTCTGTTGTGTCCAGTCGCATATGTAGAGAGATGGCAAGAGAGGAAATAGGAAACGGCGCGTTTCCTCCCCATTGAAGCCGAGACCGAGTCACTAACCTTTGGGCTATGAAAAACGCCCACGCTTCTCACGCAGCTACGCTGGAAAAGGAATTTCATCGACATACGGAATCCTGTTCCCGAATGAACGCAAGGGGAATCGAATCACCACAGAAGCCGCCTCAAACAAAGAAGCATGAAAATAGATTCCATGTCCTTAAATCAATCTGGTACTCGTTAGAATGAGTGGGCAGCAGGTCTTCAAGAATGAACTGTCAGGTCCGAAGACAATGGTAAAAGTTTCCGCTTTCGTAATGACGGGAACAATTCGTTTAATTCCCAGTCACTATCAGCATCACTCATTCATTCATTCTTAGCAGCTCATTTTCTGGTGTTTCACGAATGTCAAGAAATTGTTCGTAGTCAATTTAATTCTTCAGATGTTGTATGGATTTTCGGTGCACTTCTTTCAAATACGATTCAAAGCTTCTTGGCGAAGTTGCTGCTAACTAGCAGAAAACTAAGCCCTCTCTTAGCTTAAATACTTATTCAACATAGGTTGAAGTAGGAGAATTTAAAACACCCAAATAATGTAAACCCCAAAATACTTTCATCTTTAAAAAAAAAAAAAAAAACTCTACATATTAAATTTTGGCAAAAAGTTTCGATATAGAAAAGCAAGTTTTATTAAAAACACGTGATTTTATCTAGTTTGGTACTTCGCAATCTAGCAAGATATATTAAAAGAAGATGTAAATAATAATACAGAAAGAAAAAAGCAACAGTCAAACAATCAATATACAAAACTTCAGCTGAATTTTAAAACAACCTTAAAATCCAAGTGAATAAACACTACATTGCGATTATTGAATTGTTTTTATGATTATTACCTTGGACACTAAAACCACAAACTACAGGACTATCCCAGTTATTCATCATTTGCCCATTCATTTCTCGTTTTCTCCTAGTGCCGAAGGAAAAACGTACGCATCAACAAGTCATGGATAGAGCAATTTTCCATCTAAAATAAGTCAGGGTGAAAAAACAAACTAGACGGGAGAGGGGCTACTAACGGGTAAGCACGCGTGGAACATATAGGACGCGTGCCGTACTATTGCTACTACCACCTGGACACGTTCCCCACCTCACCTGGTGGTAAGGAGAGATAAGACGGCCAGTTGCAGCAAAGAGAGGGGAGATAAGGGGGGGGCAAAAACAACAGCTGCCCAGAGTAGGCACAAGAAAAGGTTTTTTCCCCCTTTGCATCGGCGTATCTTTTGCTACTTAGGAAGGGGAAGGCAATGCTGCATAATGGCGAGCACGCGCATGGTTGCGACTTCTTAGCTTTATTTTGGTAGCGTGCATGACCCTAAGAATTGGATCTGCTTCCTATACTCATAAGATGATCCCGGTGGTCAAGGAACGGGTTATCATGGATGGCTAGGTACCGGATAAGAGTCAAAAAGCTAAAAAAGGAGAACAATCAGAAGGGATTTTCCACACGAAATCAATATTAAGAGTAATGAAAAAAAAAAAAAATGGATTCGAAAGGAGGAGATGCTCAAGAATTTAGTTCCTGCGTAAAGTGATAGTGGAAAATACATTCAAGGCGGGGAAATTCTTCTAAATGTAAAATGACATTCTCAAGGATACAAAAACTCAACAAAGAAATTAACTTATAATCTAATCAAGTGTTGATATGAAAAATTAGACACAAGGATAAATCAACAGCTAATCATTTTAGCTTTCTCTGGCACCGCTCGATGCCTTTTGCTTAATATGGAAAAAAAAAAAAAAAAAAAGGTCAAAGAGGGAAAACATTCTAATGAATAAACCAGTAAGTTAAACCCTCGTTGAAAATTTTTGATGTTTGAAAATTATGATTTGAATCGTTTTATGAAGAAAATTAATGTATTACATTACACGGTGAAAATATTTCATCGAAGAAAAAATGAATGAACAAAACGGTATTAATCGAAAGTGCCTACTAATTGTACAATGAATCGTGGATACGATATCAAGGAAATAAGATTCATAAAAATCATAGTGACGTAAAATGTTAAAATACTTTGCTGTTTTAATGAACCAAATTTCATTTATAAAATTATGATCTGCTCTTAAATTACGACTCAAAAATTCATTTTTAAAAATGTATGCAATAATCTCCCCCCCCCGAAAATTGACAGCAATGAGATGCACGATACTTGATTCAATAACGACGGATGTAATGTTTGAATTAAAACCGGTTCGGGTAACAATTTAGACCTAGAAGATTTATTTCGAAAAATAGTGCCATTCTGAACAGTGAAATTACCTTTAGAGGTTTTAATAAAAGTTCACCAGAAAGTGTTTTCATCTCTTCCTCAGCATTTTCGAGCAAAATCTATTTTTCCAACAGCCAAATAAGAAAAACAATGGGAAAATAACATACCGATCCATAGGCACGATGGGTAATCATTTCTCAGTGTGGTATTCAGGACTAATACCAACAAAGTCGGCTGCTATGGCAACCGGCACATCCGAAAATACAATAGCCCTCCTCTTCCACCTACACTGCAGAGTCCCTTCTCCCCTCTGCGCTTCTACAACCTGTTTGAATCACACTGTCGGGATACACAATTAAAAGAAAGGGGACGGAAGGACAAGAAGCAGGTTGGTCCATCCAGATGATTTGTCCTTGTCATTGCCCGCACTACAGAAACGGCAGATCAAACGAAGCTCCTGAAATCTGTCATCTTTATTTTATGAGTTTGTTTCGGGAAAACGGTTATAGTTCTTCTATTATATACCGCTTCCGTTCGTGTTCAAGAACTCGAAACCGAATTCATCTTCCAAAGAATGGTGGCAAATGATATTTAAATCAAACATTCAGCCTCGCAAAATGGAAGCACCTATTTCATATTTATACAGGAAGGACAGAGCGTTATTATAATCCTCAAATGAAATTTGGAAGTGCATTTAAAAATTAATAACTTTCTTAGCTTATACGGACAAAAGTAAACATCTTATGGATGATTCGATGTTGAAATTTCGGCTGCAATAATAATAGGTTGTTCAAGTAAAACAAATTTTGTTAACTTCGAATCATTAAATAACTTACACAGAGGAAATGTTAACAAATGTAGGTATTTTCTTTCCATGAAAATATTTTCCCTTAAAAATTCCTTCTTAATATTTGATGAAAATATATATTCCCACATCTGAACTGGTGGTGGTGGTGGGGGAAATAAAGCTCTCTACTTCTGCAGGTTACATCTCTTCAGCAATGCCAAGAGCTGAACTCTTTACAAAGTTATTCTTCGGTCAAGAGCTGCGCCTCATCGAGATCATCAGCAGAATGGAACGATGAAAGAAAAATTAAAACTAATTCTCTATTCAAAAGATTCGATATATTGCAAAGTTGTTTTTGATCCCAATACAGCTACTTGCATGGAAACATGGCGATTCGTTCGTAACAACCATGCCAGTTTGCAGCGATGTGCGATTCAAAATTTAAAAATAGTATGCAGATCATCAACAGATGTACTGTGCAATAAAACAATCTTGTGTATAATCAGCAGAAGGTCCATATTAAAATGACCTTTGTTAGAAAGAGTTAGTTGTCAAGCATTACGGTCAGCTAGTTGGCCATTCTTCATTAATATGATATGCATCATTAGACGGTGATATAACGGTGATTGAGATGACATCAACAGTAAAATCGCATGGGTACATGAACTAAGCAACATTGCAAATATACATCATTTTCTGTTTGAACACTTCATGCAACAAACTATAAAATCCCATTTCAAATAGTGTTATAGATTAAACAGAAATTATAATTAAGGACTTCTTGATTCAGTATTACCATTTGACATTTCGATACGCTTACAATCTTTGCTTCTATATTACTAAGTAAATATTTCCGCCCTACAGTGTGTAATCATATATAATCCCAATTTAATGTCTTGTTTCCACAATGTGCAAATTTGGAGGGAACAAGTTGAAATAATCGAGCGAGCATCCCACTTCATCCTCTTGGCCAAAAATCTGACAAGCTACTAAAGCATTTCAGGCCTTTTGGTGCAGGCACGCAGCGCCACTGGGGAACGGATGAGGGCAGCGGATCCCCATCTTCCATCGTCGAGAGGATGCGGAGGAGGCCGCTGACTTCCGACTCACCGAGCGAGCGCCCCAGCTGGAGATCAGCTGTTGGAAGAGTCTCCGGCCGCCCTCTCTCTCTACCTAGGGGCAACCGTGATTCCCGTCGTCTCCTCCTCTCTTTTGGAATCCATCCCTCGTTATCTGCAGATGAGCAACGTCGCATCCCTCCCACTAAAACGCCTCTACGGGTTCCATGAGCAAGGCGAACAGAATCGCCTGCTGCAAGAGAGTTGCAACCCTCATCTCATCTCACTTGACGAGTGGGATGCACCGATTAGAATGCATTTTTTTTTTTAACTTTTCGTTTCTCTGAAGAGATATCACAATAAATGAGAGAAAAATGAGATAAATTTTTCCCTTTCAGAACATATTTTATAGAATTGAATAATGATATCGAAATGATTATTACACAAATAATTGACAAAAAAAAAATAATGTTTGTGCAGAATTTAAAACGATAATGTACGGGGCACAGAAACTGCTCTTATGATTGCCGAATGGTAACAATACAATATAAACAAACCATCCAACGAATTTTAGACAGCTTTATTGAACGTTATTATTATTATTATCATTCGCATAGCATAAGTCAATAAAAATACTCTTCCATTTCTTTCATTCGCTTTGAATACGCTTAGCTAATTAATGCAGATGAAGAATATTAATAGAAATGCTCGCTTTTTTAATTCAATTTGAAAAACTATTTGTTTTGCAGTGTTATGATGAAAGTCAAATTCATCCATCGAAACATTCAATCGCGTGCCTTCTGCCTGTCGTTCAAATCGATGTAGGATTTTCATTTCTACTTTTATTTCATATCCGTGCACTTTTCAATTCGCAATAAGCAGATTCAATCGAATCCTTGCTTTTCGGTCATTTCAAATATCTTTTTAAAAATTCCTTTCATATTTATAATTTAACAGTCTAAAAAGCCAATAATCTTGGCAAAGAAGCTGGTTGCCAAAGGTGGCTAGTTAATGAATAATATGTAAAAATTGCAGATCACTGACTAAAAAAAAAGTATATACATACCGTTTTATCCAGGAGTTTCGAAATGAAACAATTAAAAAGTATTAAAAATTAAAAACAATCGAAAAAGATAATAAATATTCAAAAGTAATAAGTAGAAGAATCGTCTGATAGCTTGTTAAACATAAAATCGATAGAAAATTCATTAAAACTTAATATTTTTTTTAATGTTTCTGTCACCCAAGAAAGGCTATGAAAATATAATCCAAATAACCCTTTTGAAAGAAAACGAACCTTTGATCTATAGCTAATACTAAATATTCGTGACAAACGAAAGTTCAGTTCTAATATCGAAAAATTACAAATGAATTTTAAAACTTTTTCTGACATCGTCTATTAACGAAGTGATTTCTCGAAACTAAATTTCAATTTATATTTAATCATTTTTGTATTATCACCCTACTTGTAAATTTTATTAAAACTACCTTAAGAAAATATAGCACGCCAGATTCAAATAACTGTTTCGGAAGAAGGTAATAGCTACTCAAATTCTGCAGTCATTTTAAAAACAGAACAGGCTTCTTTTATTATTACTGAGTATGAAATTTAAATCGCATACTGCAAAAGTCAATTTTTTTTGCAATGATTCTCATAACTTTCTGCAGATTTCCAATGCTCCTGAACTCCTAAATCAACCTTCGTTAAAAAGCCTATATAATATATGTTTTGCATATAATATAGTATTTACACGATAAACAGAGTAATTTTGATTGGATTTTAGTCTCCTTGGGATTTGTAAGAAGAGTAAAAGTTTGGACGAACTCGTAGATGGGCCATTTTGCCGAGAGGGTGGAAATTTTTATTTCCCCATATGACTTCTTTAGGATTGGAAATATAAATAAAATTAGGCGAATCAGCGACTTATGAAGACAAACACTTTGTGTTAGAAGTTTTTCGACAGCCGCAAGTGCTCAGAAATTAAGGCTCAAAAGTGATTTTTCAGCTTCTAACTTAGATTTTTTCTCCCAACGTGATTTGCATTGCCACATTTCAATAAATGAGGGGAAAAAAATCTTTACTTACACAAGTTGAAATGTTTTAAAGAAAGCGGATACAAATGTAATGATTTGGTGAAAACTAATTAAATCAAGGAGTAGAAATATATTTGGCAATTTTATGTAAAAATTATTAACTCTAGAAAATTTCAGAAGCTGCGCGTGTTTTAGTTCTTATGAATATATTCAATTACAATTATTTAAATGTGACAATACAGATCATGTTAAATATTTATTTCGCAATAAATACTGAATTATACGATATCAGTCAAGTCATTTTAGTCACTCCAATATGCAATATTTCATTGTTTTCGTGTAAACACTGTCACAGCTGATAAGGAATCTACTTTTGTCTTTCAGCTTGCCGAAAAGAATGATTTTCTTTAAAAAAAAAAATACACAAGACTGTCAAGCGACTGCAGTTTCCAACGAAGTCAGTTGCGCTATCAACAACGGCAAATCCAACGGTTGCGGCAACCAATTCCTCAGAAACAGGAAAAGAACTGAGCAACCCGTTTAGTACACAATTCCCTGGAAAGGAAGGTTAAAAAATCCGTTTTCAAACCTTTCGCCCGTTAAACCCTTTCAGTCTTCAGAGCCCCGGAAAAACACTTCAGATGTCGGGCAATCGCAGCGTCTGGAGCACACACGTCGAAAAATTTCATTCAAGGTTTTGCCAAGGGGAGGGGGATGCAGGAGGAAATCTAGTGTTTTGAAGGGGGGTTTCCTTCCGGGCAAAGGGGGTATGTCGAGGCACGCGACATCTGTACGCGCCCCTACAGGAAATGAAACGCATCTCACTGCAGCGGCATTCTGGCACAATCCATTACATCGTGGTGGCATATGCTGCCGAATAACATCCACTTCTGGAAGGAAGCAGACAAACGACTTCAAAAGGGGGAAGGGAAGAAGGTGAATATGACTAATATACACTGCACACCCCCCATTCTGGAAATATATATATATTTTTTACAGAAAAAAAAGTATCCAAGGTATTATAAAAAGATGAACCCCCTTTTTTTTTTCATAGGGGGAAAAAGGTTCCTTGGAATATAAAAGATATTTATAACCGCAATGAATAATCTTAATGAAAAACTCGTGTTTCAGAGAAATCCGATTTATGTGAAGAAATATCTAAAAGAGCAATTCCGAGAGTAACACTGACGATTACAAGGAGAACTGAGCCAACGTAAAGATCTTACTCATTGTAATGTTGCATTTGTTTTGAATGGGACTGCCTCGAAACCAGTGAATGAAGGAAGCTAATAAATATATCTTAAAAAGTCAAGAAATCTAAATTGCTTGAAAAATTTAAACAGCAAACATGAAATCTCCTGCTGAATATCTTTTTCTGATAAATCTGAACTAATCATTACATAAATAGAAGTGTTAAATAAAAATAAAAATTAATATAAATTCGTATCGAACTAGTTTATCGAACAAAAATTCTAATATAGTAACAAGTACTTTTACAAATGTAAATATATCACAAAACAGCAGAAACCGCATCTTTGACGAAGCGTTAAGCATCAAAATTCTGGACTTATTATTCACCGATAATTACATTCTGATAAAAATTTCACACTTTCTACAATAATTATCTTTGCAAATAGGGTCACTATAAAGTCGAGATTTTAAATTAGTAATCCTGAAATTTGCAAGAATAAACTCGAAAGGAACGAATGGTTTATTAAAAGGACGTAAACGCATTGCCATATATAGTAAAAATGCGATGTATTATTTTAAACAGCTCCGGAAAAAATTCAATAAGCGAGATTTTCTTGATTGCCTCATTAATATGGCAAGAAACTGCATAAGCAACATTTTGTGCTCGAAATTACCTGCTTTTGTGACCCAAAAATCAAACTATATTTTGGTGCAGAACCTCCCAAATTAATCCTCGTTTCAAGTAAGCGATATTGGTGTACTCCCCAGATGATTGCCTCATTAATATGGCAAGAAACTGCATAAGCAACATTTTGTGCTCGAAATTACCTGCTTTTGTGACCCAAAAATCAAGCTATATTTTGGTGCAGAACCTCCCAAATTAATCCTCGTTTCAAGTAAGCGATATTGGTGTACTCCCCAGATGCTATAATCAACAGAATGCTAAATAAAGCAATTTTTCTTGACTCACTCACTATAGAAAAGAGGGAGACCTCATGCAACACCGCTAAGCAGAGGTAATGTGTCTTACAATGCAAACACTACACCCCCCCCCTCTTTCACTTGGAAAGGGAAGGGAAAAAAGGGGAGGGGTCAGAGGAAACAGGGAGTGAAAAAAAAAAAAAAAGTCGCGGGAAGTATCCGATTTCAAAGCTCTGACTTACTTTTTTCGTTACGTTTCCAGAAATGACAGATATAAAACTAGCAGCATAGCAACAAAATTGATCTTCGGAAACATTTCATAAATGTCATAACTGAATTTAAAAAAAAAATCGTTATTAAATCATTTAAGTTAACCATTAGAACCAGAAATGGTTAATAATCATCGTTATTAACCATTTCTGTAAAGTATAGCAGAAATAATAACGGAATAATTTGTCCCTTCAGATACCAACAATAAAACAGCATACACACAATTCCAGATAAAAATTCTATCCCAGGAAACATTACAGCGCAGCCAATCCTCTGAAATTATTAATTTCAAATCAAATCATTGTTTAAATACGAAGACTAAGAGGAAAAGGTAGAGAAATTTTTAAGGAATAAATTGTATCACAAAATAGAAAAGTAATATACGGAATCGCAAATGTATAAAACTGCAAGCGCCAACAGCCTTCATGTATCCAGTCTTGCAGTTCTGTACTAATACGCACCAGAATATTGGCGCTCAACAGGCCTACAGTGTTTCACCTCATATACTTTGGAGGCAAAAATATATGCGATTCGGCACGAAGAAATTCTAATTAAACATTAAGTAAAATTTTGACTTTCTCACGACAACTCCAGAAATTACAGCACAATTATTTTTACATTATTTTTGAATTAAAAAATGATACATTATTTGAAATTTCAATGATGAAAAGCTCAACTATCGTATATATTTTCCCATTTTTAATCAAAAAAAAACATTAAGCATTTTTTAACTATATATTTCATTGTTGAAGTGAAATACAAATTATTTTCACCGTTTCTACTAATATTGTTTTCCATTCTGATATTCAATATATGAAGATTCAGCTTCTTTTTCCAAGTTGAGAACGTTTCAGTATAAAATATGCTTTTAATAAAATTTTTGAAATTTTATTGCATTGCAATTAGTTTAACTTCAGAATCAAAAAATCGTGAAAAATTTATAAGGTGAGCCCGTAAATAAATAGAGCAATTCTTTTGCGTGATACAGTTAATATTATTAGTGCATAAATATATAGATAAATATATAAATATTAATGTATAAATATATAGATAAAAAAATTAAGGACAATGAAATGCTTCTAAAATAATATGACTATCAAAACTTTAAAAATGTTTTTTGCTAAGGAAGTCATTAAGGTCAACTTGCACAAAATAAATTTAAATTAATTCTTACATTTCAGTACACTCAATGGTCTTTAAAAGCCTATTTGTTCATATATGATTTTGAGATTAATGAACATATCCAACCCTCCATCTCGTATCTGTTTCGTGCAATACATAAGGATAAAAAGACGAAAAATGGGGAAGGGGTACAATTATAAACAAGTGGAAAAAAAATGAAAATAAAATCACAGCTTGACATATCAGGAGGGAAATGCTCTCATGATATTTAAGATTGTGTCTTTTCTGTTTAAATAGGCAGCGATTAAGCACCAATAGAACTCCTGAATTACACTCCTGAATTATTTTTCATTTTCTTTTATATTGCAATTTACATTTTAATACTTTCAAATTATGTTTGTATAATAAATATATAATTTTATGCTAGTCTAATTAGTTAAGTTTCGAAAAACTTTTCATATTTTTAAGTTCACTAATAGACAATATGAACAAAATACAATGCACAGCCTCTTGAACACAATCCGATTTGAAAGTCATTGCAATTTTGATGGCAAGACATTTTGTTACATGCATGCAATACGTTTTTAAGGAGTACTGTTGTTTTCTGTAAATATAACACTTGCATTTTAAATTGAAATGTTTTTATGTTTTGATTTTTTTTTCATTATACAATAACTGTAAAAGCAATTTAGTAGAAGATACTTCAATTTTATTTTAAGCATAAAAAACAAATAAATAAAAGTTACATTTTGCGCAACTTGAATCAAAATCAAATGAGTAGCAGTTAGAGATCCAAGAGGTATTGATATTTAGGACGAAAGTGTTAGGATGCACCGCGAACAAAAACATCAGTATTTTTGATTTCTTTTTAAAGTCAAATATGGAGAGGAGATGAGGAAACATTTACACTTTCTACTCACGGCTGGAAGGACTGAGGAAAAAAAAAAAAAAAAAATACACCGGCAGCCAACGTGCTCAAACAGAAAAATCGTAAGAAAATTGGTTCCCATCTTCCCGACCTATACATAAGTAATGTTGTAGCATGAAAATCCTCCCTTCTTTAAATTATACTAAGCCAACTGCCAGTATAAAATATTTCCTATACATATCAAACACGCATACAATTTGAAAACTTAATGCTTCTCAAAAGACTGCAGTTCTGTCGCGCAAAGAAAGGGTAATCGAAAAAAATTAGAACCCGCTGTTTAATAACTACATACCAAATAAAGGGATTTGCCAAACCTCGAAGCACCTAGAATAATAGCAAAACCTTGAATTAATTTGAAAATTTGAATACTCTAGAACAGTCGATCCCCCCCCCCTCCCCCGATAGCTGGAGATCCATTCTCATTCCCTTCTCTTCGCCAACTCTCGCAACGAACAGGAGGAGAGCGGCGAAAACGCAGCCATTCCCGAAGTCCATATGGCCATCATCATCGTCGTCAGACTACCTGACTGACTCTTAAAAAGCGACAGCTGGCAGACTCGGCTTCGAAGGAGGGGGGGGGGGGGAAAGAAGCAACACACCGTAAAAGAATATTAGACAAGGGGGTAGTAAGAAAGGGGAAATATATATAAAAGACTGGCGAAGGAATGAAAAAATAGATTAAAAAAAAAGACTATCGCGTGGATAGCGCGTGCCGAAATGCGCTTTTATAACATACCCACCCACCCCCTTTGCACATACACGCGCTTCAGATTTTGATCTGCAGTTCTTACAGAAGCATATGAAGAATCGCAAATTTCTCCCAATTTTTTTTCTTCTTTCGAATAGGCAATATAAGGTAATTAATGAGCAGAGAACAGACGCGAGGATAAGCTCAGCGAAAGTCCCCCGTCCTTCTCAAATTCCAATTCGTAAAAAAAAAAAAAAAAGTAAAAATAAAAGTCATCACCTTAAGCTCTGAAAGGAAATCGCAAATTCATGAATAAGAGAAATACAAATTATCACAACATTAATTATACTTCTTTCCAAGAGGTGGTAGTCAGAGAGCTGAGATACTGATAGAGGGAGAGCAACCCTACTTTGGTGTAGGGCAAGATAAAATCACGTGACTTGTAGACAGAATTTGTGTTCACTGTAACCGCATTCTCCGTTCCCCATTATATTTCAATGGCAGATTTTTTCTCGCTTTTAACTGTTGGATTTTAAAACTTATTTAAGCCATGGTTAACTATTGCTGTGCAATTGGATGCAAAGAAAAAGCTTCTATGGATAGTCCTGTATCATTTCACAGGTATGTACAATAAACATATTCTGTTTATATCCATTTTAAGTCAACTTAAAATTTCGTAACCTCCATCCCTCAGTGATTTTGGTGTTAAAACTGAATAATATTTCATAGTTTGGTTTAGTTATTGTATTAAATTTATTAAGCTTCATTTAAACTGATGTAACTGCATTACATTTTGTTAGTTGCTTTTTAATCTCGAATGTGTTGCAAGTGCTTGGCGTGATTTTTTCTCGCCAATACAAGTGTTTACATAAGCATTATTGACCAATTAATAATTGTGTATTTATTTTAGTGCAAATAAAGTTCCTTATTATTTCCAATATGTTGTTTCTTTTTTACCATAAATATTCGAATCGTATTAAACCGTGAAAGATATTAAATCATCATTGTGAATGAAATAGTGAAACTAAAACGTATGTTTTATTAAAAATGTTATATAGTAAAATTTCCTAGATGTGCTAGCATTAATTGCATGTTTTTATAAATTTTAATTAAGATCTAAAAAGAAACTAGTGTATATTCTAAAGACAAACTATCAAAGAAAGAAATGCTATCTTTACAGATAAAAATTTTGTCTGAATGTTAACATTTATTAATAACTTGCAATATGCACATACCCTAAAATCACCGTTTTCGTCGAGATTTCGAATTTCCTTATTATTTTGTATTAAATCAACACATTTAAGATTACAAAAATGATTTAATTTTGTTTTGAAGTAGTTAGAAGAAAACTTACTGCCAACACTATAAACCAGAAGCGAAATATTTAAAACTGATATCAACAAGAAGACACGAGGTTTAAAACTGAGTTCGGAATGAGATTTTGAATAATGATAGTATACATTTAGAATGTTTATTAATGAAAATATTAAGACTCAATAGTCAACCTTAAAACTTTAAAATTAGCTTATATAGTAATAATGTATTACCCGAACAAGCGCTCGAGTAGTGTAGTGGTTAAGGCACTGGCGTAGCATTCAGAATACCTGGGTTCGATTCTGAGCTAGTGTTTTTTTTTTCTTTCTAAACAATTTCAAAATAATTTAACAGTTTTAATTAATATCTTTTTCATTTTTTATACAAAAATAAATATTATTCAGAATATTCAAGAAAGAAAAAAAAAAAAA
>JAPMOR010005962.1:45625-79182 GCA_026543865.1 Argiope aurantia
AAAAAAAAAAAAAAAAAAAAAAAAAAAAAAAAAGACTTGGGTCACTTTTATAATCTGCTTTTATTATAAAAAGTTTTTTTTTAAATCTGTACGAGATAATGATAAAACATGTAATGTAAATTAAACATGTAATGTAAAATTAAAAGATGTTTTTAGAGAAAAAAGAAATAAAAATATTTACTTAAAGAAGAAAAATACTCACTTTTAATTAATGCACAAAAACAAAGTAAATATAATTTAAATCAATAAACTCGGCTACTGATGTAAAAAAGAAAACATCATTTTCGAAACCAGTTTGCTTAGTTTTCAAAGAATGAATATATATATTATTTAGGAAATGTTAACCGGAAATGAAAACCGACCGGACCCAATGCCGGGAAACAAAACGTTGCGCGGAAGTTTTTGAGTATGCCAAGATTTGCGATGTGGCGCCAAAAAAGGCCAGATTTCTCACACGTGACCTGGCTCATGTTGCGTACACTTGTTTAGACTAGAAACAAGCGACTAGCTTCCTCCATTTATATCAGCTCTATGGTCGTAATGAAGTACTCACCTACTATCCTTAAGATGGTGGACACGTAGAGCACCAGGAGTAATGTTGGGTGATGCATTATTACTAAGATACGGAATGCTGACTCTTCCAGCCACCTTTGACCTGCAACAGAAAAAACAACGAATAATTATTCAACATTCAGAAATCTCAAACTCGCGATAACAAATTACGAAATTTGAATGGATAAAATACTTGGTTGAATTAACTTTAACACGCTACACTCCAGAATGACATGTTGAATTAATTTTCGAACACCAGGTTATAAAATAATCTGACCAATAAAATGGTTTTAAAAGGCTCCCACTTCTGCTCGATTCTTATTTTGGACAGTGAATTTGAATAAAATTTCACTGGTAACTTAAATAAGATATTTTAGCTGATTTTGTGCTTATAGCCAATAAGTGTATAAACATTTGTTGTAATAGACAAAAAGAGCATTGAAATCACTCTATAGGCATTCGTGCAATAAGCACCGAAGATACTTTGCACGAGTCATTTCCTAAAATGTTTATTTAATTCAACAATCGCAAGTTGAAGAACACTCATTTATAACTGTAACTTCGCTTTCCAATGCCAAAATGAGCGGAATACGGAAATACGTAATGAAAATCGACGCATCAAAACGATAATTTATTTAATATTTTTTTTTTAAGTAAGCGTTTTGTAACAGATACTGAAAAAAAAAGGGGGGGATTTCTCGTTAGAAATTGAAAGAAAATTTAATATTCCTTCATCCTTTCACAACATTACAATTATATAAAATTTATAATTTTAGAAATCATGAGACGATTATTCAGGCTACTGAATTATCAAGAATGAGCTGATTACCCGTGTTCTAAACACATTCATTTCTTGCATGTTAATGCAAACATATTTAACTTTGATGAGAAAATTAAATTTCCTCTATCCTTCTGGATTGGACCTAATTACATTTTCACAAATGAGAACAAATTAATTTTCAGAATAAATGCATACATATCTGAAATTTATAAAAATTTTTAAAATGTCGTTTAAAAACGAATACAAAAATGTTCAAGTACTCCAAACAATTGCTTCATATTCCTCGTTCAATTTCTTTCAGCTAAAAGAGAAAAGAAGGGGGAAAAAAGCAACAGCCTATGTGGCACCCCTACTTAGACGGTTGGTAGACTAAAAAATCTATTGCCAGAAAAATTAGCAAAGAAAAAAAAAGACGATGACGATCGTCCGCAAGCGAAGCAGTCACTGCAGCCAGGAGCTAAATCTAGCAAAACAGTGCGGTAAAAAAAAATGTTTTAACTAACAACTCATTCATATACTTGGCTGAAAACACAGTTTAACTAAATATTTTGAAAAGCAGTTCATTCCACGACTTTAACGATCTAAAAGTTCATATGATATTTCACGACTTTCTGAGACCGAAAAGCCGCAAAAGTTTTTATTCCTCAATCAATAACTTTGTTATTGGCCATTTTTCATAAGAATAGCTGTTAAATATTATACGATATTCACCAAAACATAAAACAAGAGAATTGTTCATTTTTATTACCAAGAAATAAGCCTGAGAACTCGCGATTGAAATGAGCTGGAAAGTCTATATTTTGAATGCATGTTATAAACTGAGAATCTAATTAAATGAAAGGAAGAAAATGAATCAACTCAAAGTGCCATTTTTCTGGTAAGGTCAATATTATATGCATTTTAATCTAGTGCAATTGTAAATATTTTAATCTAGCTTTCAGTTCTATTTTAATCTTTCTCTTTAAATCAGCATATCAACAGTTAATGACCCATAACCATTACCAAAATTTTTAAATAATAACACTGAGTTGAATATTAACAGTATTAAAGTACCGCAATCTATAAATACTGCCAAACGTACATTTTATCCATTCGGATACGATTCAAGAGTAAGAAGGCTAATAACTGAATGGTGTTCGATCACGAACTTATTAGAAACCGAATTAATATGCAAAGCGGTTTATGGAAAAGGTCCGCACCATTCATGCAGCATCATTGATTAAAAGAACAAATGCAAAACAACGCGCTAGAGCAACGAAAAACATATACAAAAATATATACATATAAAATTATCTATGCTCTAAATTATATTATTCATTTATGGGATTGGGCTCGCATATTATGACATTTTAATTCCGATCAAAAGAATGGCCATAAGCACTTATCTGATCATTATAAAATCAAAACAAATATAAATTAAGCAAGCGAGTATTTCCATAAATTATGAGCTACAAAAAAAAAAGCAAATCTATGTTTTTGTGTCATTTTTCAAAAAATAATGAATATTTTAATTTCGCATCATTATTGCTACGAAGAAACCTCACAAAACTTTGATTGGAAAATGTATTCCTGTTAATAAAAAGATTCTCAGTTGATGATAGGAAGCAAGCACAAATAACTAAAATGAAATATTTAACAGCGAATCACTGCGAACACCTAAGCCAGAAACTCTCGTGCTGAAGCGGAGGAATACACTTACATTTCATTACGAATATTTTTGGAGAAATAACACACAAAGCATTCATTTAAAAAGAGCTGGAATTTAATAGGAGAGACTTATTGGCGCAGCCCGAAAATATCTCCGCACCTGTACAGTACCAGGAATAGAAACACCGACAAAACATCGACGCATCCGAGACAAATGCCCAAAAATCCTAATCCCCCCCCCAAAAAAAAACGATTGAAATTCGACTAGATAATCATATGACGACTCAAAATTATTTTCTCTTTTTATTAACCTGTTTCATACGACCAAAGAAAAACATGTGATGAAAAGTTAAAGAAATAAAAAAGGATCGTTGCCGTATCTCAAGTCACAAAGATTAAAACAGGCGTCATGAATCATTTGAATCGAATTTGTGATGAACTCTCCATTTCAACGATATTAATCTGACTGAGGAATGTTACCACCACAGGTAGACTCCGAGTGATTTATTTCCCGATTTCAAAACACTGCGTCACAAACCAATTGGCGAATGAGTGAGCGAATCGGTCCATTTTTCTGACTTGAAGGAACAGACGTCTTGATCCGGAGCGGGGCGAACTTTCTATTTCTACGGGAGTGAATCACGTTCGGGACGCGCATCTTTCCACAAAAACTCGAATCTGCGGCCTAGAATTTTAAGAGTTGCTCGCCGGCTGGCGGGAGGGGTGCGAAAATGGGTCAGCGGCCAACCGAGTAGCGTCATCTTCAGGGAAGGGGCATTAAACGGCAGCGATGATTGTCAACACCTGGACGTGCAGCCTTATGAAGTGAATAAATGTTCTTCATCGTCCATTTTTAACAAAATATGCACGAAATCGCTGCTGAGAGAGAAGTTTTAGAGGCGCTTTCGCTGCAGGCAGAAATTCAAGATAATAATAATCACGAGATATCGCAGTGTTCTTTGTTTATTTTACACAATGCGTTTCCGATATCGTCGACACGAATGCAGACTGTTTCGATACCATATCCACGATATCTGATGAAATGATTCACCCGTTTCCAGCCGAGAGAGCTGTTATCAGTTACATTTCACCCGATGGGGAAATCCACTAGACTATCCATTGCGGGCCCAGATAATGGCTCGTCTAGAGCTGAATGTACAATCTTCATTTTCAACCACAACAGATGATTTCGAAAAAATTTATTCCCGTAGAGACACTTTGAATAAAAACTATTCATTTAACGGCAGCAATATTATCAGACAAGGAAAATTTTTACTCTCTTTGAAAATAAGTAAACCGTCGGAATTTTGGTAAAGGGTAAGAGAATATTCAAAATGGCGAGCAGTTTTAGACCTGAAAAATTTTAAGAATACATAAACACACATTTTCACGCCTAGGGGCAAGGAATCTATACAAGCATAGCAGAAATTATTTAAAACTTTTCAGTCCGTCCGTTTTAAAAATGTGACAAATTTTTTAATTCAAATAATATATATATATATTTTGTTTTTAATCTTGTAAGTGTGTGGAAGTTTGCAATCGATTTTAAATTAACTTCCCGAAAAGCGAACGACTTGATATGGCGCCGTCTGTCGGCAATTAGTTTTTAATTGATTGTAAAATGTGTATCGAACAGACACACAAAGCGAGTTAATATTGAATTTGCAGTTCTGAGTCCATGTTTAAAATTTTAAGATTCCAGCTCATTGGCTAATCGATTGCAAAATTTGCATCGCACAGATAGAGCAGAAAGCGAGCCAATAAAAGTCAATAAATGATTGACGAAGAGATGAAATTTTGAATACATGCATATTGAAATATAGCTGCATTACCTATCAGTAAACCCTTTTAACTGAATAATATAAAAATATTTAATGCATTTTTTTTTAAAAATTAATAGTATCATATATTATAATCTATAATTTATCTCATCACATTTTTCATTATTGACAATCAAAGCGCATTTAAATGAATCTGGACCCAATTTATTATGACTTTTTAAGAAATTTTTTACAGCATTGTGCTGCAATTTTACATGTAATGCATGTGGATGCTTAACTGTTAGAATAAAATCGAAATCTAAAATAGATACAGATTTTATTGCATATCAGAAATCCATAATTCATATAATTACTTTCAAAAATTACGACGCGAGGAACACGTGAATTCGGTGCGAAGGGAAGAGCAACAGTACGTCTCGAGAAGCAATCACTTAAAAAAAAAAATCGCCTCTACCTTTATACTTACTTATAAGTCAATTAAATTTTGATTTTATTTAACATCCTAAAACTGTTTCATTTGCATATAAAAATATTAACAAATAAAAGGTTTAAATTCCACATATATATGTTCGCTAGAAAGCCTACATCCAGACCTTCTAAATAATCTCATCTTAATTTGAAATAAGTTCAAAAACCAGTTCTAAAACAATATTATATATATATATATATATTCTACAATCATAGAACAACACAGATGCATCCTTACAAATAATGCTTATGTTATGCGAATTCTGAAATGAATGAAAACTGATTTGCCTAATTTTTTTAAACTAATATAATTAAAAAAAACAAAAAAACGTAAAGATGCATAGGACAAAAGCTTAATCTTATCTGAACCTTTTTAAACATGATTTAACATGTCCCTCAACCTTTTTTAAATGCATATAAAATAGCAAATACAAGGTCAAAAAGTAGTTTGCTGCAATGCAATAAATGAGATCGCATATGTATGAAATTCTCACTTTCATTGAACATTTGTTAAAATGATTTTAATTCAAAACAAAGATCACCATATTAATATATATGAATAGTTAGGACGATATCATCCATATCGCCAAGAAACTGCAACGCCGGCGCACACTTCTGACGGTATCGAAAAAAAGAAGCAAGCAGCAAAAGACCATCCAACTATAAATATAAAAAAATTCGTGGTATGGATCGGCTAATGGAGAAACGACGGAGTTAAAAAAGAAAAAAAATCTATACAGCTCAGGAAATTTAATGTGTGTTTTACATAATCGCAAGAAAAGTTCTTAAGAAAATCTGATTAAAGCAGAATACATCAAAATTCACAGATAAAACTTTATATCTCATACTCTTATATTTAAAAATCTAAAAAAAAAAAGTATTAGAAAGGCCTTTAATGTCAAAGTACTTTTATTTGCAAATTCACAGGAAATTCATATTTGTTTCTTTGACAAGCAAATTCAAAAATAGGGCTCAACAGTATGGAGTTATTTAGCGAGTAACGAAAAAAACCGAATTAAAAAAAAGACGAGTTTTAAAGCAAGATTGATTTAAAACCAGAGGGCGTGGTCTCCTCTAGACTTTGTCGCTTACTCGCCAATAATGGTCTCGTAAACACTTTGTATCAGAAACAAAAGAGAAGGCAAAGAACCGCTACAAAATATAGATCTTCGACATGAACCGAGCATTTTTATATGCGAATATGTGTTTGTAAGACTATTTTCCTAGCTGACTGAAACAGAAATTTGACGTGGAATTATAGTTGTAATCACAAGATCACAAAACCGAATAGCATTGATTTAAGTCATTGCATATACAAGAAAATATTCTAAAATTACTTTATTTGTACATGTTTGAAGTTCATTTCTTTGTTTCCATATCACAAAAATTAAGTCAGTCAATAAATTTTATGCACAAAAATAAAGATCATTAAAACATTCAGATATATAACTCGCGAAATAAACACTTAAAATCTGCGATATTTTCTCATACATTTTTTTAATGCTAGCCACTGTAACCAGGTTATTAATAAACCGAAATATGTATCAATGGAATGGACCAACAACCCCATTAGTTAACAACTTGAAATTTAACACGTTGCCTAAGGCAATTTGATGTGGGGGCGATTGCTATGTATAAACCGTACTCATCAGTTTTTTTCCCCCTTTCTTTAAAGCTTAAAGATTTTGAAAATACACTGCAGAGAGACAAGTATGAAAATCGTCAAGTTCTATAAAATTTCAAAAACTTTATAAATCTATGCTAAATAGACATAAGCCACAGATCACAAAACATAGCTCTTCTTAGTTAATGAATGAATATAACTTAAATTAAGACAATTTTCCAAACTGGGCATTTTTCAAATATCAATAAATCGTAGCGAAATTGATGTCCTCTCCTTTGGAGTGCCATTCGAAAACACATTCTCAAATCTTCCAGTTACATCCTTTAAAATATGTGCCGATGGGTTAGAGCAAATAAACGGCCCTTTAAATTATCGTTCGCGGCATATTGTTCGATTCTTTTTTTTAACGAATTTTTTAAAAGCAGGAAAGCTGCTAATTTCAGATCAGTCCAAATATGAATATATTCACGGATGAAGTAGATAATCACTTTTCTGTACTTAATAATTACGGCATAAGAAAAAAAAAAAAGTCGGTTTTGAATTTTCAGCATGTAAAAGCAACTGCAGCATCTCATGACAAAGCAACGAAAATCAAGGGAAGATCCTGCTTGTGCAGGCGCTGCAACTTCCTCATGTGCAACGACTTGTCATGAAAACACAAACACGTGCAATGAAAGTCAGCAATAAAACAAAAGGAAGGAACGAATGAAAACAATCGACGACCTCAGGACAAGCATCGGCGATTCGAATGATCACGTGCAGCACCTTGGAAAGGGGAGAGGGATGCACCAGGAACAGGAACGCATGATTACAGAAGTCAGCAGATGACCCGCGGTCGTTACACAAGGAGGGAAAAACATTCTTTTCTTCAATTACTTCGGATCAGTTTCCGGCAATATTTCGAAAGTAACAAGACGAATCTTGTTCAGGCACGCATTTAATCGAAATGCAGGATTAGAGGTCAGTAAACAATGCATGCAGGATACTCAAAATAAATTACGGCAGACTTAGGGCAGCATTCTTATTACCGACAACAGGCGAAAGAGCCGTCTTTGCTGCAATACCGACAATTCGGAAGGCATGTTTCGAAATGCAACGCGTGAGTAACGGGGATGCAAGAACATAATTTCAATACACAAAGGAAAATCAATTCAATGCACCCACTTTGATCCGTGACATTTTAGGAATTATATCCTTAATGTAATTACATCCGATAAATTGATTCTAAATAATCAGTGATAATGTTATGTTCATTTAATGATTTTCTTTCAATCCGTTTTTATGGAGAGATGCAAAATAAAATTATACTGAATTTACTTTTCAGTAAGTTAATACGATGCAAACAATCAAAAGCACGCGATAGTACAAGTTGCACATTAGCGCTGCGTTCTCTAGATAATGAAAGGAATATAGCGTATAATACAAAATAACACTAAAAGTCTCAAAAGAAAACCTGAAGATAATTTTCCACAAAAGACATTTAAAATTCATATGAAAAATTTACGATGGAGGGATGGATTCTTAATAAGCTTGATTCTGTGTAGAAAATTAACCAAGAAGAAGTTTCTATTTATAACATGTTCACTTTTTAAAACTAAAACCTCTCCTTAAACCAATTATTAAACGTTTACCAGCGGTTCCAATGTTAGTAACACGAATTTTACCCATAGATAACGGTATAAATATACAAGCATCTCGTAGCATTATCACAGACAACAACAAATCTTATTGGCTTGAAAATGCTCAATCACACTGGAATAAATTTTATTCAGAAGACAATATGAATTTCATTTGTCAGACATCTTCCCCAATGTTTGGTCCATTTTTGTAAAGGAAATGTAAACCTAATCTTGGACAATACTTCCGATAGGAACGAATGAAACAAGCCGTATGACAAGCACACACCGAAATAAATAATGTTAAGTTATGTCACAACACACCGAAAATCAACTTACATTGAGTCCGGCACCACCATCGCACGTCGTTGAAAGCACAGGTCTTTTCGTCGTCGACCGACATGTCCGGCATCAGACCGGAAGGGCAGGGCGAAACATTACGTTCCGCACCGCTTCTCTTCTTCATAATGAAAAAGAAAACACACACACAAAAAAAATCGGCGGCAGCAATGTGGGGAAAAAAAATGAAAAATAGATAAGATCCACAGGGCAGCACTTTTGAAAGTCTAATTCCAACTAGGAGGCGAGCAGAAAATCTCCCGAAAATCCATGTTTGAATAGTAGAATTGACCAAGGTACACAGGCACACATTATGACTCGTTTCAGGGGCATAACAACACGCGGCGCAATGACAGCATTGCAGTGCGATGACGAGCAAATACAATAATCCAGAGACTGGCACGAATGAAGAGCAACTGAGCGGGTAGCGGCGAAGAGATGAAGACAGCGGGAAGGGCAGGGTTGCCGAATCGCAGGTGATGCAACTACCTTGGCGACCGCCAACAGCGGCCTTGCGCACGTATTTCTGTTGAGAATGGGAATTAAGATAGGGGAGAGGGGCGGTCGTGTTAATAAGGATGGCGAAGGGGAAGAATCGGGCACGCGTAAGGGGTGTTCGATTTGAAGTAGCAGTTTTATGGTTCGCCTGCAAGAAGGGAGAAAGAAACTGAGAGGGTGATTATGGGGTACCGGAGGAATGTGCAAACGGATCGATTCCGATGATGCTGAAAAGAAAAAAATTCGACAATCCCATACTCGTCAAACATAATGTGAGATCTGAATCAGAAGCGTTCACATAATTCTGTAGGAAGAATAACAAATAAAGATTAAAATAGCAGTTGCTCCGGAAGGCTTACTCTCATTCCCCGTGAACAGCCTTCACTTTTTGAGATGAGGCTCTTAGCCCATCACTGGAAGTCGCTAGACAAAATAGTCAAAGGATCGCATAATATAAAATAGCCTGTTTTCAATCTCACAATGCAAACAGCTCTTCAGATGAATTCGTTTCAACAAAGGTAAGCACACTGATTGGCTTTTACACAAAATTTGAAATAGGCATTGCCATTCGTCTTACATACACAATATCTATCCATCAAACTTGGGGTTTTCAACGTGTATTTGGAATCGCCATTGTTTAACAAAGAAATTACCCACTTAGTAATTGAAAATCGTTCAAAATATTTTTGCGGAAGTAGAAAAACGCTTAAAACCGGAAGCTTCTTTTTCTAATGAAGGCATTTATTAGAAGGAAAGTGTAACATCTAAGTTATTTCGACACCAAATCAAAATATACTTCCTGTTCTAAATTACATAAAAGAATTAAATGTCGTTAAACATTGACAATTATAAGCATTGCAAATCACGAATTTCTGAATAAATGCTTTCGAGATAGTTCGATGCCTATCACAGACCCCGTTTTTGCAATCGAGTTCTGATTTCCTTAAGGTGGTTTTGGGACAAGGCTCTTTGACTCGGGCACTTTCAATCAGTTGAATCGTCTCTCGATAGCGTGGAACAGAATTCCGTGAAAATGGCATTAGCACTGTTCTCTGATATTTTTCTGCGGACAAAATTTAGACAAAGAGTTTATTCACATTATTTCCAACCCAGCACTTTCGAAGAATGATACGGCTGAATGTTTCATTGGAAATCGGATTAAAAAATGACAGGACTCAGTAGATCCTCCATTTTCGAGCGTGGTTGTTAAAAACAGTGATGCGCGAAGGAGAAAGAAATCCTTATTATTCCTTAAGGATGCGACACTCTTCCTGTCTTCACACATAATATGAAAATGAAAACCATTTTACAAGTGTTCATTTTACATTTCTTAGCAAAGTTAAGTTTTAAATTCAACTGCCATCGCTTTTTTCTCGATTCCTTATCCTTTTTTCGAATGACAGTGATATTGTAACAAACCTTTCGAAGACTCGTTCGGCGCGGCCCTTCCATTCGAATGCCAGTGGATCGAGTCTCATTAACAGCTTTCATCACAAGCCAATTCTAGCAACCCCACCGGTAGGCTAAGTATAGCAAAGTGAATGTGGCACGCTTCGGTGCGCGGCCAATCACAGCTGCTGCAGACGCCAATATACGGTACATAAAAATACAATAGCTCACCCCACTTAAACAGGTTGCCTAGCTTCAAAGAAAGGGGCTCCGCTGCCTCATTTTTACTTTTCAGGTTCTTAAGCTACAAACTTTACATAAAGAATCATTTTTATTCGGAATAAAGTGGATACAGAACTGGTCAATGAGGACTGCACTCTCCTTTCACAGATATTCAGTCACGAAAAGCCTTCCTGTGTAGTACACGAATTGAAAGTGAACCTAATGCAAAGTACCTGAATTTTTACGGTTTCAAAAAATGCAGTATATCAAAAGTAGGCACAAAGGACATAGCAAGTGAGAATTGTTTCGAAACCAAACGCTTTTCCTCGCGGGATCAAGTATTGGGGAAATCCATATTCTGATATCGCTCATCAACATTCATACAATTAAGCTCGACAATGAAATGCTTGGATTCCAGAATTCGGTAATCCATTTCAGTGGAACCCTTGCAGTTCTGAAGGCGTATTGAAGAAAAATTTTATTAACTGCTTTTAATATATTCAGATAATTCAAATATTACTAGCAAAACATCTCTACTTGAATTTTTTCACACTATTTTTCAAAAGCACAAAATATTGAGAGAAAAAAAAAAAAAGATTCCTAAGAGATATACTGTTTTCCGTAGGACTGTATTTGAACAATACAACCAAGTTTTATGCAATGAAAGCAATAAAAAAGAAATCGCCGCTCAATTTATTTTATTTCTTTAGATCCCACGAAAATGGCGCATTTTATTGATTAGGTAATTTTTAGATGTTTACATCTACTAACTAGCCCTAACTGATTAATTATTTTTTCAAACTAATCATTCATTATTTTAATATATAATAAATAATCAGTTATTTTGTTACAATCAAAAATAACAATAATTGATTAATAACAAACAATAACTGATAAAAAAACAATAACTGATTAGTTATTTTTTTAGTAAATGTTTAAATCAACTAACTAAGCGCTCTAACGTATAACGCTTTATAATAAATTCTCACTCATGTCCAACGAAAAATTATGCGAAAGTAATGATGCCTGTCATACAAGAATTGTTCTTTTTATTGAAGCATTGCAATACATCGAACTGTACGGAATAGGTAATTTCAGAGATTATCCAACAGTTCACCAGTGCAGAAATAAATAAATAAATAAACAGCATCTTAAGATTTTGTTGTTCATATGAAAGGAGGGGGGGGGGAGAAATTTTAATTATTCGTTGCTATCTGAAGAGACGGAATTATGATTTTCTGGAAAAACTCGCCGCATTGCTTCGAAAATGGCCTAAATCGAACATTGGGTGGCACATCGGCGCATGCGGGGTGCGATTATAAAAGGACACATGCAGCACAACAATAGGTGGTAGCAGATGCAAGATGGGAATAACGAGAGCGGAGACCCTCGCTTCCCCCCCCCCCCCAAGATGCTACCTGAAAGAGCAGCAAGGGGAAAACACTGTAGCCAGAGTCTGGCGATGAATCGCCAATACAGCACGAAATGAATGTATTATTTTTTTTACGAAGAAAATGATGCAATATTTTGAGAGGGTGACCAACATGAATCTTGAAAGGTTTCAACACTCATGATCGGCGTCTGATCTCCCTCTCTTTTCTCCTTGAAGTAAATAAACGAAAACAATGACAGAACTCATCTCTTTAGAAGCTATAATTCCATACATATCATTTGGCTGTAACAAAGATTCTTAAATTCATCATCCCATTTCCGATTTCAAGTAAAGCACCGAAAGCAATATGTTGGAAAGTAAAGTACCAACAAATCCAAATAATTTTTATTTTTAACAATAATTTTAGAAAATTATCGTTATTATTAGCACACACACACACACACACACTAGTCGCCTCTATCTACCAGTTGTTCGAAGGGAGCATTGATTAGATATAAGTTCAAGATTCCGCAAAATTGTCAGACATTGAAGCTGTGTCTTTCTATTTATTGCGCACATGAATCTTTATAAGGAGATCAGTCCCATAGCATCACAGCGCTGATAAAGACGTAAATTTCGCAAGGCTGTCACTTTGCTTTTTAAAAAAAATTCATCCTGTGAACTACGCAGCTATTAAATAGAATTCCCCTTTAGCTTTCAACAATGGAAGAAAATAAAACGCATAAATATTTAATGAAACAATAAAAATGGTTTGAATTTCAGGGCAACAAGGAAATCTACTGTTGAAAATTAGGTTTTTTTTTTCATTCACGAAAAATTTGCACGATTATGAAATGGGTGTCATTAAAATGAAATCTTTATAAATTTTGAAATGGAACAACATTATTTTTTGTGCAATAGAGTTTTTTGTACGCTAATGCGGTATTCGAATCCTTTATATACCATAAGTAAGGAAATATACTTAGTCTTTTAAACATGCCCTCTCCCACTTCGTGATACGGCAAATAACGTTTTCGTAAATGTTTGAAATTCCAGATTCACAAGCTGCAATTTGCGCAGGCCTTGAAAATGAGATAGGCTGAAGATGGTAGAAAACTTCGCATCGTCTTCAGTGTGGATGCACTGGGAAATGAGGATTTTAAGGACAGGTAATGTTCAGCGAAGAGGCGACCTCCATTATCTATGTTGATTCAAGTGTAGGAGGAAATGGACCATCGACTAGGACCTATCCACTCATACGGAATCATTTTAAAGTTGGTATGTTATTTTACTTTTTGGAAAATAAAATATTTTAATATCAGATTAGGAGATGCGATATTTTTTTTTTTCTCTTTTCGTAAAATGCATTTATTTTTGGACATCCTATATGTATACAAATTTAATGAATAAAATATCTGGACATTTTCTTTTTCTGTTCAGATACCTTGAACAGTTTCCTTTGAACGATATTTTAATGACGACAGCTCATGCTATACAGGGTGTTGCCGAATTCGACCGACAAATTCAGAGGGGTGATAGTAGGCATCAAGAGGATAAAGAATCACCATACAACATGGGGTCCCAAACGACGTTTAGGGGGTGAAAATCGCAAAAATATAAGGAGTCGGCGAACTTTTGAAAACTGTAAAAAATTAATAAAAAAATAACAAAAGGTGTTTCAACTATGATTTTTTTAAAAATGAAAGCACATTCTTAAAGGCAATTTTTCATGTGAGTAACATGCCGATTTGATGAACCAGGGGGTCGTAAATTATTAAAAACGAAATAGTAGTTTAGAACCTTTATCTGCAAAAATAAAAGCTTGAAAATATAAGGAATTTTATACTCCTTAATTTCATATAAGTCTGTAGTGTGAAAATTGAGGCGGTTTTAAGATATTCAAGAAAAACTAAAATGTTTGCCAGGAAACATCGCTGCAACATCGGTACCGATGTTTACAGAGGGTGTTGCCAAATTCGAAAGGTAAATTTAGAGAAGTTATAGTAGGCATTCAAGAGATTAAAAATTATCGGAAAACATAGGGTCGCAGGAGACGTTTTTTCTGAGAAAATCGCAAAAACAGACATTGAAGAGACAATTAGCATGGCGAAGAGAATGGCCCTAAGAATGCAAGGATTTGGAATAAGGTAGTCGAGAAGAAGTTTTCTCGTATCTAAATTTTCCATGCGTTCGAGGAATATAAGAGCTGCGATCATTGCAGAATTGATGGTTCGATGAGTATAAAAGCAGCTTGTATTCATTAAGGAGCAGTGCAGAATTGATAGTCGATAAGTTTCATTCGCAAACAACATGTCAGATTTCACGAATGACGAATATGCGGCTATGCATTTAATTTACAACCGAGCGAATGGTAATGGACGGCTAGCACAAAGAATATGCCAATAGCAATATCCAAGTAGGCGTTGTCCACACCACAGTACCTTTGCAAATATTGATCGACGGTTGCGGGAGACAGGATCCTTCCAAATAACGAGGCCAAATGCAGGACTCGAACGCCTCAGTGGCGCAAAGTACCTTGTTTTCTTGCAGCACATCCTTCCGGATATACTGCAGGAAATACTGGCCATTGCACACCAGAACATGTGGTTAATGCATGGTGGTGCACCAGCGCATTTTTTGAATTCTGTGCGTAACTAACTAGATGATACATATCCTGGGACGTGGATTGGAACTTGGCGGACCTGTTGATTGGCCTCCAAGTTCCCCGGACCTTAATCCCTTGGATTTCTTCTTCTGGGACCATATAAAATATCTTGTTTATCAGACACCTTTGGATACATTGAAAGATCTCGTAGCACGGATCTTCGTCGCTGCTGGTGAAATCGCAAGCACACCTGGTGTGTTTCAGCGCTTCCGGTGGTCCTTTAAACGTCGGTGTCGATTGTGTAATGACCTTCGCGGCCGCAACATTGAGCAATTTTTATAAAAGTTTCTCATCGTCTCCTTTCTTATGTTAAATGTCTATGCTGCAAATGTATGCTGTGTCTGTATTCCAGCAAATAAATTTTCAGCGTTGTTTGCGAGTTTATATTTCTTTGAAAATTCTTATCGCCTTGATGCCTACTATTACTCCTCAGAATTTTTCAATAGAATTTTGCAACAACTTCTGTAAACATTGGTGCCGATGTTGCAGCGATGTTTCCCGGCAAACATTTTAGTTTTTCTTGAATATCTTAAAACCTCCTCAGTTTTCATACTACAGACTTATATTAAATTTAAGAGCATAAAATTACTTATATTTGTTTTCAAGCTTTTATTTTTCTTAAAGTTTTAATATTTTTGCAGATAAGGGTTCTAAACTACTTTTTCGTTTTCAATAATTACGACCCCCTGGTTCATCAAATCGGCATGTTACTCACATGAAAAATTGCCTTTAAAAATGTGCTTTCATTTTTAAAAAAATCATAGTTGAAACACCTTTTGTTATTTTTTTATTAATTTTTTAGTTTCCAGAAGTTCGCCGACTCCCTATATTTTTGCGATTTTCACCCCCTAAACGTCGTTTGGGATCCCATGTTGTATGGTGATTCTTTATCCTCTTGATGCCTACTATCACCCCTCTGAGTTTGTCGGTCGAATTCGGTTTACACCCTGTATAGTGCTGATGTAACTTTGATTAATTAATGGAAGTGGACAAAAAACATATAACGCACACAGATTTTTAAAAAACGATAAAAAAATTCATAGAAATAATTGAATGGGAAGGGACTATTACAGTGGATAAACATCTAAGGAAATGTATTACTTCGCCAACAAGCCTTTAGAAATTGAAATTTTTTTAAGGGCAAGATTTCACACGATGAGGTGATAAGGTTAGGATAAAAATTAAGGAACAGACTTCTATACAACAAAAGAAAAATCGATGCACACATCGGACAATTCAGGAAAATACTACATGGTAAATTACTGGCCATATCTTCTTGAAAAACCATTTCCTAAAGAATGAAAGAAGCGCAAATTGTATTAAATAAGCATCAATCTACGAGATGATGCATTTGTTACAAACTTCACTCCACTGCACTTTTCTACATCAGCAAACAGTCTCAAAATATTTTAAGACTTCGCTGCCATGATACATGCCTGTGGTTCGGACCAATATCTAATAAGATACTTACTTTGCTATACCTTAATTGTAGAGGATTTCTAATTGGATATTGCCAGGCGCACGTTAAAACAAGGAGATATAAATTAAACTCGAGCGTCTCTAGTGCATCGAATTCTACATTGGATGCGAACTTTTGCTGTCACCCGAATACAGGTGACAAGGCAGTCAGCATGTTAATCGTACTACGCCATCTTTTAAAAGCACTAACTTTTAAACAGCAGAGAAATCCTCAAAGGAAGCTACACTTCATACTTGCAGCGGCTCACGCTTATCACCCAGATTATTTTTTAGGGCCTCGAAAGTTCAAGAGCGAGGACAGCTTAAACTAGATTTGAGACACAAAAACGCATCAGTTTGCAAGAACAGGGATACAAATCCGTGTCTTCACTTAACGCGCCGGAATAATACAAATCAAAGGGAACGGACTGCATCTGCTTTATTGCGAGATAAACATGCGCCTTCTTCGTGAACAGGGACTGGTTTTAGCTTTAGATTCACATTTTTCTCGTGGAGTATTTTTCGATGCACAGAAATGATTTCACACATATTCAACAATTAGGATTCACACGGCGCTCAGAATGATCATGCAATCAAACAACGTTTCTGTAGGAATTCCTTTAAAAAAAAAAATCGTTATGAAGGCCTCTGGCATCGAGAAACCTAGTATTAGCGGGATCTGGGAAGAATAGGTGAAAAAAATGAACCTAACTGTAGACACCCCAAAATGCGAGCGACACCTGGTGAGAGTGCTAACTGCGTGCGTGTTCCGAACATCTTGAACAAACTAAAAGGAATTGCACCGAGCTTTTCAAGAAATCGCCGGATAAGAGACTGCCGGGTAATTTTCACCACTCGCCTTCGCAGGGGGGATCTTGTTGTTCAGCTGTCGGGGGATGACTTCAGGTGACTGGGGGCACGAGCCCTCCGCCAGAAGGCAGTATTCACGGCAGGGAGAAAGTGACAGACGACACGCGTCTCTTAACATCCCTTCTTACCCCTCTACCATTTTTTTTGTTTTTGCTTTATTCCTTTAAAATGCAATCCCCCTAACTTCTTTTTTCAATCCCCTATCCAATCTGTTCTCGGCTATTGTTGTATGCAGCCAGCAATCGGAAATCTCACCAAAAAGAACGCAATGATGGTGAAAGAAAGAACAGTTTTCAGTTTCGTTCAAAACGGGGGGGGGGGGCAATAAAATTTTTGCATTTTAATAAACTTTACGTAGAAACAAAATGAAAATGGAAAAATTCGGAAGGGGTAGGGAAAGAGAATGGTGAGGGGGAGGGGAAATCACAGCTGGTTATTATATAATACGGTTATGGCAATATGAAATAGAGTTGATAAACTCGGTGCTGCTGATAAGGACAAAACTATTTTAAACGCATATTTAATACACGTAAGGAAACAAATCTATTAAATATATATGTCATAAGACCATAGTAAGATATTATGGCCTATCGAAGAAATATCCATGCCAATAATAAAAAATAAAAAAACTATTTTAATAGAGGGCAGGCAAATATGTTTTGGGAGCTCGAAGCAATTTTCCTCCTTTCATTTCTTTTTGGATTAGAAGTTTATACACGATTGAAATATCAATTAAAATATTTCTGAGTTTCAATCTATAATTTGATATATGAAACCGCGCAATATCTTTACGTGATTTAATCCTTAGATTGCTTTTCTTCTAAGATCCTTTTCTAACATCTTTAACGTTTAGATCACTTCACAAGACTACTTTTCTTCAATTATTTAAACATTTTATCAGTCATATCTGCCCAAGTCCCGAAAACCCACACTGATACTCCTTGAGAACCAGGAAACTCACACAACTATTCCTATTATTAAGATTTTAAAAAAAAAAGTGGTGAGCTTACTGCGATCTTCACAATAATCATCGAATATATTTTTTGCTTGGCCCGTTCAAAATGTGTTGCAACCGGGAAATGAACAAATGGATGTCAACACAGGTTACTGTGATAAAACTTTTTAGCATATGAGATGTTGCTAAATTGGCTTATTAAATCTGATTCCAAATACTTTCACAGAAGTGTTCGATGTTACAGGTTTTGGTCCCTTTAATAAGAATATCTTTACCGATGACGAATATCTACCTCCCTGTGTAATCGGTAGTATTAAACGGAACTAAGAACAACATTCCTATTGAAATACAAACTTAAGAACGAAGGCAATCAAAGAGAAATGTCGAAAATCAGTGAAAGATATAATATTCTGGCTGCATTTGGATTTCTGAAGATTATAAGCTGTTTTGTTAAATTAATCTTTATTTACATAGATTCTGAAATATTCAAAGGAAACATAATCGTTTCGTACAAGTTATTCTCAAGTGACTTCTGAATTTAAAATCCAAAGCTGAAACGAAATTCATTTATTTGACAATTCGTTTCGCGAATTCATTTTGCACATACTTTAATGAAAATAGAGCAGAAAGGGGCAAAAGGATCCATTTTGTGAGACAGAGGAAAACAATCTGAATTCCATTCGAAATGAACAAAAATACGACGGTTCCGAGCTAAACTGCCCAGAGTAGTAAATAGTGCAAAGCTTTCCGTAGTGTTGGGTTTCATTGGCTGAGAGGCGCAGCGCAAATGACTGAAACGAGGCTAAAGCAAATTTTCGTAAGCTGCATCTATTGAATAAAGGATGGAACCGATTCATGGTCAAGCAACAAGTTTCATTTTGAGGTTCAAAATGTATGGAGGGGGTGCACCACGAAACAGCTTAAGACGACTTGCGCTTAGACTGCATGGTGAACTTTGTCGCCAAATGGTAATGTTGGCATGGATTGATTTCAAAATGTCTCGAGAATCATCAAGAATATAAACTATGAAATGCGTAAAGTATGAATGCTTTATATATTTCAATGAATAATTTACTATGTACTCTTCTATTTAATTTTTTTTTCTGATTACAGAAGCTAATTTTGCTATAAAAATTTTTATGTCAATCGACAACATAGAAGAATTCAAGAATTTTTATTCACTGTTTGGAAGAAAAATCACAAAACGCCGAAAATCTAGCGGCAGGGAATCAGTATGTTTGTAAAAGAAAATTGCTCACACAATACGCATAACATAAGTCTGTTTGAAATATGTCTCGGATCTTAGGATTGCAATAATGCAGATTATTCCAATATAATTTAAATGCAAAGTAAAAACCGCCATCATAAAAAAATTCCTTCATTTTCCAATCACTTTGCATTTTAACATGCATTTCAGCAATGTCGGGGCTGTGCAAAGCAGCCCTCTCTCTGCGTGTAGAAGAGATACACTGATTATGAGACCAAAAGCAAGTCCTTCTCTCTTTGGATTTAGAAGCACTAGAATCTTAGTCAGGCTTACCCCAACATATGACGCAGCTAACTTTTTTCTTTCACTCCCTTTAACAAAAAGTTCTTCTTCGTTTTTCCCCTTTACCATTATTTTCCGGTACCGATTTTCGTCGTCATTTGTTTTATTGGATATTCTTTCGTTATTCACTCTTCGGGGGGGGGGGGGGGATACGGGGAGTTCGTAAAATGTTATTCAAATGAAATTTTTTTAAGGGCATGTAAATTATTATACATGAAAACAATCAATAGGCATTGCATATCCTCTCTTGCACATTTAATTTAATATTCATTGTTGGACGAGAATTATACAGCGGACAGACGAGCCTAGAAGTGAGTATACGTGGGAAGGAGGTCTGATACTTTTACCCATTGCATTATTATTTCAGTGCTTACATAATTTTCTACGGACAAAACTAAAAAGAATTAATATCATATAATGGTTATTTGATATTTTTGAGATGCAAAAACTTCATATCTGGTAATGAAATCGAAAATCTTAGACCGCCTATGGGCAAAGTAAATTTTAAAAAAATGCAGTCTTAGACATTTGCATTGTTGTAAAGAGACTTTTTTTTTTTTTTTTTTTTTTTTTTTTTTTTGCAACACCGCTAATTTCTGAGATGACGGGCCGCCATTGGAACGATTATCGAAAAATGCAGGTGCGCCCACATAAAATTTAGATTTTTCAGAAACACTAAGACGTTTCTTAGTCGGGTAGAATTATTTGCAGCTTTTCAATGATTTAAATTCACACTTCTAAACCCATCGATAAACAAGCGAATTTATTGTTGCGAGTGCACGTTTCTCTGATATGCATTGAGTGAACTGTCGCGCGAAACAGTTTTCATTCAGAGCAGCGCAAACAAGCGGCGAGGATGCACACACGCTCCGGCTCCACGGAAGCCCCTCAAAACAGATGGGGATCATCGAGCCAGAAAATGCGGCGCGCGATCCTGCCCACCTTTCGGGGGGGGGGGATAAAAAGGATCCGATTTAAAAATATCCACCTCTGCCACCTGCTTTTCCAAGAAACAGATCACCTGAAAGGGGGTCCGAAAACCGTTCGCTGGAATACCCTCTCCGTTTCACATTCGACTAAAGCAGAATCCCATCGTCCGATCAGCAATTAACTGAGCCTCGCATCAGAATGCTTACACAATTTTCTAACGTTTCAAGTCACAGGCGGAAATTTTATATCAAATTAAAAAATTCATACCGAGCAATAGTTAAATTATTTTTTATTCATTAGACATTTAGTTACATTCATAAAAATTTAAATACGAGTCAAATAATCCAGAAATTCCTTATTTCTTTAGTTTCAATGATTTTAAAAATATGACACTTTTTGCTTCCACGTTATATGCATAAAATAATGAAAATAAAAACAGAAGTTAGAGAAGGCCAGACAGCAATATGAAAATTCTCATCAAAAGAGAAATTTAAACCAGTTCGTAAATAAAATAAAAGTTAATTACATAAGGCAGGTTTGTATTGTATGCTGGGTGAGCCACGTAATACCTGTTCAGCAAGCACCAAGTTTCGTTTACTCCGCACAGGATAAGACTTTTACACAAAGAACTACTAAAAGACAACTGAACATAAATATCCCACGAATTCTGCCATAAAAATTAAAGCATTCGTCTAAAAAAATATGACAAATATGAAATGTTTAGTGAATAATGAAAAAACTTGTACATAATTAACAGAAGAATTTAAAATTGACATATTTGTTGCAATGCGGTTAACAACACAAAATGAATGCCACTCATTTAAGTTATGCTCTTATCTGGTTTTACACCAGCATAATGAAAATATTCAAATAAACTGCAGACATCTTAACAACAAAGTTCTCCTTTTCATATAAATTCTCTTCGTCCAGTTGCCACCAGAAGTGGACAATGTCCCTTTGTCGGTGGCACACTTTCGGGACAGTAAATAACTCGATGCATCTGCGCATGTTTTGTCCAAAGGTGTCAGTAACCTACTGAGAGGCGAAAGGGCATCGATTTTGCTTTTGTCCAGCTTTGCGCTTCAATTGCTTCCCTTGCATTCCAGACGCCCGTCCTTGCCCCCGCTACACTAAACAATGGACAAATGCACGCCAATAAAAACTGCCGCCTACATTGTTCCTGTGATACAAGTTGGGAAAACTTTCGGTCTCCAATGGTAATGATGGTGAATGCGAGATTTTTCATCGAAAGAACATGTTGCGCTGAAATTTCAGTTGTAAAATAATATTGACAGTCCGGGAAACAAAATTACATAGCAGCGATAAAATATGATAAAATAAACGTTGTAAAGTGAATCCCAAGAATTTACCAAGTGATTTTTACTTTACGGTGACAAGCGAACTCCCTAGAGCAAAAGGAGTTCTCGGTGGCGTAGTTCTACCAGGCTTTCTTTGACCATTCTGCCGAATTTCGACTTCTTCATTTTGAAAACGGCAAATGATGGGCGTTGGGGCTCTTGCGCACATGGACATTTGCGTACGGGTCATAAGCGTTCACTCCATCATCCGAGGGGGATAGGGAGGGTTCACTGTAAGCTTCCTAAATGTTATAACATTTGACAGGCGGAGGAGGTCACGAAATGAATTGATTTCTGAATTAAATTTTGATGCTGCTACATCATAAAAATATTGTTAAAATTATTAGTAATTTCTAATAACCAATAACTTAATTTTCATGAAAATATGCTGAAAGAATAGCATCGGTTACGGTGAATTTTGGCTGTTCAGTATACCCAAAGCACTGAGTTTTGCATCCATTGAAATTAAAAAGAAGATTTAATAAATAGAAATTTTGATAATTATAAGAGAGTTTAGATAAATAAAACTAATTACAGTAAACATTTTTTCTTAAAAATTAGCAACATTTTCTTTTTCTTATAAAACAAAAGACCTGTCAATTAAATATCAGAACTGACTATTACTGATTTATACATGAAAGATAAGGTACAATACCGCATGCATATTGATAGTGTGCTCATGTATGAAATATTCTGTTTCCATCAAGTGCGATTTTCCCTATTCATAATGTTTATTAACACACAAATCAAAACTAAACACTTATTCCATAATATATATATATATACTAAATGAAAAAGGCCGAAAGACGATATTGAAAATAATGGCATGCAGTTTAAAATTGAAAGGAAGATTGCATCAAAATGAAAGAAGTAACAGAGAAATAGCACTACTTCGGTCCGACAATCCCGGTTTAAAAAAATCACTTATACATTAGCAGAATGTTTTATTCATCTATACTTATAAATAAAGCTCAATGTGTGTGTGTGTTGACGCTCTACAGGCCAGGTCATTTGACCTACAGCTACCAAATTTGGTACATGTATACCTTAGAGGTCAGGAATGTGCACCTGGGGTCCCTTTTTTGAATTTTTAATTAGAATTTTAATTATTAATTAAAAACTAACTTTCCCGCCAAAAAAATCTTCCATTTTTCCCACCGCCAAATGCGTAAGGCTTCAGTTTTTTTTTTTTTTCCCCAACAGTAATAAGGATAGGGTTAACATTTTTCGGCCGATTATTTCAAACGATTCTGTTTGTTTTCTTAATGTTTTATGCATTTAAAATTAAACATTGTTAATTAATCCATCTTTCAGATTCATTCAGAAGTACTTTTGAATTAAAATAACACAGAATAAAGGAAATTAAAAATTTCTAATCTGCATAGCGTTACCCCAATTGGCGTAGAAAAATTCACGCATTTGCGTTACCGTAACTGGCGTTGAAAATTCACGCATGCGCATTGTGTTCTGATTGTTGACATGGCAACCATTATCAACGAATGATTTAAATTACTTTTAGATTAGTTGCATGCTTTTGTAATTAAACTATATTTATATTAGTTATATATTTTTTGTATATGCTTATAGTTTTAAGTACATCGTTTTTTAAGTAGTTTTCTTAAAACTGTTTTCGACCGATTATTTTAAACGATTCATTTTATTTTCTTAGTGTTTGATGCATTTAAAATTAAACATTGTTAATTAATCGATCTGTTCATGATGAATCAGAGAAAAATTTGTTGACAAATTCTTGAGATATTACATAAATTAAGAAAGATATTCTTTAGTGCCCATAAAGTTTAAACGCTCAGTTACTCTGTTATTAGTAATCATATTATAAAAAAATGCTTTGTTTCAGTAAAAAATATTATTATATTAATTGCAGATTAATTCTTTCCATTTTAATTTAAAGCATAAATTCTACGAGAGGTAACAGAAAATGAGAGAGATACATATTACGTTATGACTGAAGGCCTTTATAATATTATGAGTGAATTATATGACTATCAAAATTTGAAGTTTTAAAATATTTTGATGAAGAATCTATTAAAGTTGGAATTGCGTAAAATATTTAATTATTAAAATTTAAACGAACATTAAGATTGGCGAACCGGCTGGTCGCCAAAGGCGGCTAGTTTGTATAATACAATGAAAAAAGTGAAGATTTGGTTCTTATCACAATTTTTTTTCTTCTTTCTCCGAATTAACTGAAAATATTTCAAAAGTATAAAATAAAATAAAATAATAATAAAAAAAAAATACGATACGAATGACTTTCCTAAATTTTTATGACAATCGGTTTCATGCACCGTAGATGCTGCATTTCGAACTTCAAAATTGTGGTAACAATAACTGAATCAGATAAAATAAACTATTTTTTATCATATTAAATGGGGAAAAAAACCCCAAAAAACACTCACCTCGGACTATCTACAATTTAAAAAAATTAAATATATTCTATGATTGTTGCTTTTCTATAACTTTTCCTTAATGGTTCATTTATATCATGTACTGCTCGTTCTTAGATTTGCTTGTTTTTAATTTGTAGAAAGATACTGCACACCAGGTTTCGAAACAGAAAGTGCTTGATTTATTCTGGTGTTCGTTTTTTTAATACATTCGTCTAGTTACGGATCATCAACGTTTATTATATGATCCTGCTATAAAAGAAGCTTATGATATTTCAAAATTTTACAGAAGAATCAGTGAAATGTTCAGTGAAAGATCCTGTGAACTGCGCCATAGCATAATATCACTCTTGTTAAGAATTTCAATTTTGTCATTAAAATACACATCAATTTCTTTTCCTTTTTAAATAAATCTATTTTACTATTATTATTCAATCATAACGGTTGACAGTTGTTCAACAGATTTCAGGTCAAATCATCAATTTAGAACGCTCTAGCCCATACAAAAGAAAAAGAACTCGATCATCAAATGATTGAAAAATACGAAAACCATTGCATTTTAAAATTATTTTTTGAAAAAATTATAAGGAGAATTATGTACTTATAATGCTTCAAATAAAAATTTCAATTAATTTAATGTATTTAGTATAGAAATAGTATATCATTTAGTATATAATTTAGAAGGATTTTATTTAATGCAGAAATTTTTTGAGATAAACATATATTTAAAAAATGTTGGAAGAAAATATAAGCAATAATCCATAACTTCAAATTCAACAAAAAGGTCCAAAAAAATCAATTCATTCAGGCATAATATTCAAATATTAATAACAGAAACTTTAAATAGTAATAATACAAAATTCATATTTTCGTTTTCGTAACACATTCAAATCTGGGAAAATAAAACGATCGATTCTTTTTTTCTTTTCAATAAAAGAGGGATTATTAAAAGTTGAAAGAGATAAGAGTTGAGCTTACTGTCTTTTCCTTAGAATGAAAAAGTAAAAGTATTTTCACTCATTATGCCAATCATCTTGATATTAAAAAAAAAAAACAAAAACAGAATTATTTTTTTGGGGGGTGGGTGGGTGTATATACACGTTTGCAATAAATTGCATACAATGAGTAATCTTTCTTGTTCACTGCAGTTTCGAATATTAATAAAGATCTGCTGTCGACAGTGAGAAGCGACGCGTCCCGCTGCCCTCGCGAAAGCGTCGCAGATGCGCGTCTGCTCTGTTGACACAATGACGAAGAGAAAACAAACACCTTTTGGTGAACGTAAGGAAATCCGCGTGGTGGGAGTGACGCAACGCCCTCCTCTCGTGACGTCAATTTCAAAGCGCGCGCTTTCCGCGTCATCCTTCTCCCTTTCACCACAGAGGATGCGCTGGACATGCCGATCTGCACTTCTCAACCCATCTAGCACGAATACGCTGAATCTGCACAGCATCATTTTTATAATGTGGAAAGATTTTAACGAGCTATTCAAAAATATTTCAAATCTCTTATAAGAAATTATCTTCACCAAATGCCACAGTTAATCTACAATACATGCAAATTTATTATTTTTGAAAAGGAAAAACTTGAATATAGAGTTCCCCCCCCCCCCCCCCCGATCAGAAAAATAATTATTTCATTTAAATTTTCCGATATACAATAGGAATGACACATTTTGCATCAGTTCGCTGAAATCACATTTCATCTGTACTAATAATAAAGATAAATGTGCGTTCGTGCGTGTTGGCGCCAGAATGCCTGACCTATAACTACCAAATCTGGCTCATACATTCTTGGAGGGTAGGAACGTGCATTTAAGAACACATTTTTTTTCTTATTTTAATTAGAATTTTATTCAATTAAAAATTGAAATGCGTTTTAACATTTTTCAGCGATAACTTAAGAAAATATTATCGCACAAAAAAAAAAAAAAAAAAAAAAGAAACACCATTTCAAAATTAAAAATTTTTTTCTTATAAATGATACCAATTTAATGCCAGTGTGAACTTTTGCAATAGATGAAGAACAATAGATAGAACAATAGATTGCATTATTAAAAAAGATGAATTCTGTTTTCATATCGTCTGTAGATCACAGCACAAATGAAAAAGTGAAGTTACAATAAAGAGGAGCAGGATATACGTTTTTAATCGCTTTATAATATGAAAGAGACCGTCTCCGTTAAAAAAGATTATTGACACGATAAACGGAACTTAACAATACGCAAAACTATACGGAACTTAAAATAACGCAATTTTAATGCCAGATAGTTTGATGGAATCATGAAGATATAATTATAAAAAAATTAATTAACTAAAATCAAAGACATCAAATACTTTCGGCGAACTAAATGGTTGTCTGCGACGACTATTTTAATTAATATTCCGAGAGTCCTTGCAGATTACACTGGAGTGTAAAACAACGTTTGATTTATTAACGTATTTTATAAATCTCAAAAAAGGTCACAAATAACCCTTTTAATGCAGAGACATCGAGAAACCGTGTGCATGGAATGAAATAAAATATGAAGCTAAATTTTTTTTAACAAAGGAGAAATTCAATCTTTGTGTTTCATAGGTGCTCCAGGATTCATTAATTTAAATTTAAATTCATCATGTTTCGAATTTGATTGAAATGAGATGTTTAAAAAAACATTAAAAAAAACATTATTGCAAAATTTTTTTTTATAAAACTGCTCAACTATGTTTCAAGCATCAGAAGTTATTAACGATAAAATTATTAAGTTATTGTTTTCAATGAAAATTATAGCACGAAAATAGAATTTTACGAATTTCGTAAAAGTTGGCAAGTTTTTCATATAATCAAACTAAAATATAATTTTAAGGAAAACGCAGAATATACTTTTAAAAAAATGTGCGACAAAACTACAGACAGACATATTATATATATATATATATATATATATATATATATATATATATATATATATATAATGATATTTTAAACTCTGATTTCAATTCTAATTAATTTACAAAGTTTTATATTAATTTAGCCCACAGTAAGTTCACTCTCTTATTTCTTATCCAATTCCACTTTCTCTACTTAATTAATTCAAGAGAAGCTTTACAAAATTGCTGAATCGGCTAAACGCCGACACATTCTCACGCTCCACGTGAAGGGCTAGAAAAATGTCGAATAAACACATTCTTTTTTAAAAGATCCCAGTGTTTCCCTTACTTGTGATTGACATGCGTCAGAAATCCCTATAAGAATCTTAATAATATATTAGCACAGTAAAAATTTTTTTCCTATCAGTGTCTTATGTTATATAAGACGAGGGACAATTTATTTCTCGCTTCTTCCCGAATTCTGCTTTTGTGTCGCGCTGTGGCGGACGTGCCTTGTCCGCGACTTTTTTGTAAATAAACCACTATGCCTTCCCGGGAGAGAATAAAACGAACTTAAAAATACAAAGTCTCTTCACTGCTTGTCATACCTGCATTCTGCTTCACATAAAATAATGCTTATATATATATATAGACACATCAGATAAAAGGAGCACTATCCCCGATATAAGGATAGGGAAGAAAAAAAAAAAAAACCCACGAATATACAGAAAATGGTCGATTCTAAGAATTTCACATCGCCTATTATTAAAAGGATAAAGCAACTGTGCTACTTTGAAAGATTTGCGATTTGCTTTAGGAAACTGAAAGTTATATAAAATGCGAATCCCGAAGAGAAAGCGTGCTGCGGGCACAGAATATTAAACCACAAAACAGGCACGCGGATGAGACAGAACATAGAAAAGTTCTTCGAAAGTGACGTGCACAAGGGTCTGCTAGCAATTTACAAACACTCCAATCAAAAAAGTACCGAGAAACCCCATTTAAGTGAAAAGCCGTCACAAAAAAGAGCGATTTCCTCTCTTGAGAGGGCGCTTTCGTTTGCCGAGAGTTGCTGGATTCAAGGCCATTCGAAAATGTTCCATGATGACACTACTATTCAGAAAGGGATGGAAATGCAAAGGACATAATCATATAGCACAGGTACGATGTCGACACCGGAAGGAGGGATAATTCAACCTGAATATGGAACACAATCTAAAACATAACTACTGTTTTGCGTTCGTTTCTTTTAAAGGTGCATTTTTTTCTAGTCATATTATGTTAAAATATTTTTAGGCTTGAAATTAGAATAAGAAAAGTGGTTCATTTAGCTTGTTAGATAAACTTAATTTGATTAATTAAGCAACAAATCAAGACACATCATTTTGTCTGAGATAAAGAACTGAAGCATCTAAGTTTTTGACTTACTAAAAAATCTATTAGAACTTATGCCAACCTACATCATTTCATAGAAATATTGATAAATTTGGTGGGAAGCATACTTCCCACGGCCCAAGAAAGGGTTAAGCAAGAAATGAGGCAAGATGGTTTCAGTGGAAATTTGAAAGGCAATTCTGAAAGATGTGACAGTATCATTTCTTTTGAAATAACAATAAACATTATTTATAAAAAGACTTTCGCTTAAGCACGGAATTCAAAATAATTCGTCTTAAATTTACAAAAGCAATTTCAAGTGAACATGAAGTCTAGCTCGATCTCATCAAGCCTCCATCTCCTCAGTTTATGAACTTTCACGTCCCCCCCCCACTAAAAAAATGCAGACTCGATCTCTTCCTATAACAGTGTTCGCTGTCGAGGAATTTTGTCACTTTCGTGGAGAGCAACGGTGTCACGAGATCTCAGTGCGAAATTCAACATATAAAATATCACGTGGAATGCTAATGTCTCGAAAAAGTATTACATAAAATGACAATGATAAATAATTCGATTTTCTGTAAAGAAATTTTAAAAAAATACATCTGTTTAAAGTTTTCGTATTTATTGAAGTTTTATCTCTTCCATTTCAGATTCAAATTTAAATCTTACGGCAACTGTCAGCAAATTAGAGAGATGTACAGTACCATGATCAAAATATCGCAAGGCCTCTTGAGTAATATGAATATCGAAATATCAAGCTTAAAAAATATTTAGCTGAAGAAACTATTAAGAGACAAAGGTACATAAATATTTAATTGAAAATGTTAGGGAATATTACTACTGGGGTACCAAAGGCGGCTAGTCTATAATAATAATTAAAATAAATATGCTTGTGTGTGTGTTGGAATAACAAATTTGGAACATGTATATCTTGGAGGGGGGGGCAATGTGCAATTTAGAACGATTTTTCAAAAAAATGAATCAGAACTTTAATAAATTAAAAATTAAGCTGAATGTTGGCATTTTTTTTTCCGAAAATGCTACCGCACAAAAATAAATTTTACACCATTTCAAAATTTATAAAAATTGTCTTTCTAATGAAACCGAATTAGGCATGCGAATTTTCGCAAATTTTTTTTAAAAAATCTTTTTGTCTGAATTCCAAAAATAGATTACATTGTTGCCCTGAAATTAAAACTGTTTTCATTGTTTCATCCACTCTCTGATCGAGTCAGTTTCTTCCATTGTAGAAAACTAAAGTAGAAAGACTTTGTATGATATCTGTGTAATTTACCAGACGAATAAAAAATGAAGTGACAGTAATGGAGAATTTCGAAGATAAATGAGCCGGATATTTATGTTTTTAATGACACCCTGATGTCTCCATTATAAAGGTTCATGCACAAGACAGTTAAAGTGACACGGTTTTAATGTCAGACAGTTTGGCGGAATCATGAACACCGGATTATAAAGAAAGGATTGATTTGAAATCAAACACACCCAATACTCTTGGCGCACCAGAAGGTTGCCTGTGGCGATCAGTTTTATAATAAATAAACTTTAAAAAGAACTAATTTAATACCATAACAGTAAAAGCACAAGCGGGATTGGCTTAAGTTAGCCGACTCATTTGTAAAGGCATCTTTTGGATGGTTCATAAAGAATTAAGAGATTTTCAGGGTAATGTCGTTCTTATAACGGCGGAGTTTTTCAAGAAAATCCTATGGTTTATCGATAAAATATGTATTTAAAAGGAGAAAACATAGCATTAAATAATATGAGGAATAAGCATAAAAAATATTTTTTTAGAGAATCAAATAAAGTCCAATCAATATTTCTTCCAACAATAATTTCTCTATAGATATATATTTTCGGGCACTTAATGACAACTCTATGGAAGGTTTCCATTAAAATTTTTAATATAAAGCAACGGGAGTTTAATTTGCTAAATAAATTGTTTCGTTCAATAAAATGAAAACTTTAAAACTATTCACAACATTTTTTGATTCAAACTATCATTTCCTTGTAAAAAAATCAACAAAGAGATATTTAATGTTTAAAAATCTTCATACGCTACACATACATTCCTCAATAAAAATTCATTGACTATTCATCGAGATCGAATTCTCATTTTTCAAAACTTTTCCCCTGATGTGAAAAGTAGAAAACCACATGACTCGGCTGAAGACCAATGATGTCACAGGCCCAACATAATAATGGTATCATATGAAAAACTTTTGTGTTATGTTAACATTTAAACATAACACAGGGGGGGGGGACTGAATTTCATGCAATAACGAAATCCGTCGAGGTGTAAAATACGTATGATTAAAATGAACAAATTTATACAAAAGCACTTGGGGTATTAAAAACACTGTAGAATTATCACATAAAATGAATCGATTTCAAGAATGAGAAAATCTTCTTCCGAAAACGACGAAATGCATCTGAAAACTTCTGACGTTTTTAACAATGCCACGCAGCGATGCCGAACGAAACTCATACGCAGAAAGTTGGCGAATCTTCTGAGCAAATACGAGTCCCGAACCGACCATAAAACGTGCTTTCATCGCATGCAAACTTAATTTCAGATCACTTCTTCCCCACGGTTTGGACCGCAATATCTAAAAGCACGAGTGAGCTTGGAAGTGAAAATCAAATGCGCGTATTTTAGAATTTCAATCAACGAATCAGTGGGTTGCAATACGCAATAAAAGACAGAAGCAAGCAGAATTTTCGCTAAACGGACTCTCTGTAACAATTGATATCTGAAAAAATTCACCACCAGAAAAAAATGCGTACAAATCGTTAACAAAATTTTAGTGAAAGGCGATTTATAATGAATATCGTTCGTCTCAGAAGCTAAATTTCAATAGATCGTTTCAAATTGATATATTTCGAACATAAGTGACACAGTGCAATTTCTATACTTCTATGAGCACAAAGTCATTAGGAATTCAGCAGAAATGATGCCTCCGAAGTTAAAATTCTTTGCAGTATCTCTGAGTGAGATAATCTAAAATTGAACATTCAGACTTGTCATTTTAACTTAACAGCCGATGTTTAACTCTATGTTAGGAGTTAAACCTCGGCGATTCATTCAGCAAGTTTGCTTGTAAACTCATTTGAAAAACATACAAAAAAGACTCGTTTAACGAGCGATGATCAGTAGAACGAGTGGCGAGCAGATATTGTGGCGTCACCTTCTGGATTAGCCTGCATAAGTCAGTATCGAGCGCCCAATTAGAAGAGGAGGGGGGGGGGGGGCCGCTTACATCCATATGGAAGAAGTTTCGACCGTAAAGAGTTGTCGAACGCACCTCTGAAGGGTTTGAGCAAGTGCCTCTGCAACCTTAACAGATTGTGGGATGAATGGCAATGGCACAGAACAATCGAAGAGCCTGTGGATGCGGATTCGGTCACGAGAGGGAGTAATCAAGGAGCATGGAAAATGACTGCATCGTATATTGAGAGGCATCAACCTGGTAAGGCAATAGCTACGTGTGCTACAAATTCATTTAACGATAATACTCGATTGCATTTTCGCCACACAGATTTCACATAAATAAAAGTCAGTGTGGATCTGTTCCGCGTCTCCTCCTTAATGATTCCAATCAAACTTTGCAAAAACTAGACATGAATGCGCAAAAATTAATCAAATTTTATATTAATTAAAAATTAGCCGAAATATTGCCATTTTAATTATATCAATTCCATTTTCAAGTTTTTTTTTATTAATGAAAAATTAACTATTTAATTATTTGTCGCTCAAAATGTTCCTTAAACACTTCTTATATTTTACCATTTGTGAACAAAATTTGCAAATTTATGAAGAAAATCTGCTTCAATGATATTGAATTTCATTTATATTTTAACTAAAAAACATTTCAAGTAATAAAAGGATTTTGCTTATTAGAACTGCCAAGAGACAGACGATGAAAGGATGACAGTATTTTGTAGAGAAGTGGAATCGACGATAACACACAAAGGACATCTCTCTTAGGTGAAGAGAGAAACTCCCACAAGAGAAACACTTTTCTTAAATGGGTCCATCTTCAACAGAAAAAAATAGACATTCCGTTCTCCTAAAACTCCACGAATTATTTTCTATCTTAAGACTTTATAAAACTAATACAGATCTGACATTTGAAAATACTGTGTGGCTAATTCTTTAGAGAAATATTTCTTATCGCTGTTTTCCACAACTATTTAAAATATTTAGTTTCGAAACTGTTTCCTTTATATTTGTGGCAGTGCTTCCATAATTTTTACTGACTTCGAATTATTCGTTTTCATACAAATCGAGTTGTCTCTTATAGTTATTGTGCAAAAGGCCCAATGAAATGCAAAAAGAAATATTTAAAAAGGAGATGTACGTATAGTCATAAGACTTTTATAGTGATATTAATTGCTGAAACCGAAATTCATGCAAAAGGTCATCAATAATTACTCTAAGGATACAATAAGGAATGTCAACGGACACGCTTATCAGGCAGCCACCCATACCCATGTCTCGTTCTCACGCTTTGACACAACGTCGCGCTACTTTTACCGATTCAACCTCAATCCGATTCCCTGAAACTAGTTCGATTTTCGTTTAACAATCAGCAAATACAAAATTACTTGCAATAAAACTAGAAATAAAAATTGAACTAAAAAGTATTAGACAGAGAAAATGAGTTTATGTCCAGAAAAAGTCGATGAACCAGAACCAATCTATTTCCTATCGCTGTGTGGCAACGAATAAAATTTCATTATCGAGGAAAACACAGACTGATGCTATTTAATGAGCAGGAAAAAATAAACGAACGCCTAGTTCAATACACTCGACTCGCTCATTAACCGATAT
>JAPMOR010005962.1:79192-149093 GCA_026543865.1 Argiope aurantia
ATATGATCAAGAAGAACGTGAAGATTTTTAAACCAACAAACAAACGAGTGCCTGTTATGAATTACGCTATAAAATTTGGCTCCTTAAACGGTACAACGTGTCAGCATCTTGCATTTAAGAATTTTAGAAACATTTTAAACTTTAATTATCAAAATGGGATTAAAAATCAAAATTTTATCTGTCTCACAAACAATTAAAAAATTATTTCAAAGTCAATAAAGATTTAAAAAACTAAAAAGCCAAGAAAATTGCAAACGATTTAAAAAATGTCCCCCCTCTCTTTTCTTCACATGGAAATTATTGGTGACAAAGTGACAGGAACATGTTAGAATAACCGAGCTAAATTTTGAATAAAAGATGAAAGAATTAATAGTTTAAAAAATGTTACAAATCGATTTACCTTTGTGAAAGAAAATTGGCTATAAAAGGAAAAAGTCATTGGATAATATGCCTTGACGTCACCAAAGATATGGAAAGAAAGAAATATCATAGGTTATGAAAGGTTTGTAGCTTTGATAGATATTATTTTACTGGAATGCTGCACTCTTTTGCATCATAAACAATATTTTTTAACCAAATTTTTTGATCTGGCAGCATTCTTATAGAGTGAATTGGAAAACTCTAATTTTATACTGAATTCTCTCTATAATTATTATTAACTTTGTTCTGTAATCTTTGTCATTAAAATAATTTTAAAAACTTTGTCATTAAAATCAATAATTTGATGATGCATTGCCTATTTTTATTTCTTCGGAACATCATTCTATGCCTAGGAAAATTATTTAAAGGTTAATATATCATTTTTATGATTAACATCATTGTTTTTTGAGAAACAGATATCACATGTATACTTTGATTAATGCTTGCTGAAACTTTCAATTAAATATTTTACGTAATTTGGTCCCTTAATAGTTTCTGCAACAAAATATTTTTAAATTTCACATTTTTACAGTTATATAACTATTACTATTATAGCAGCCCTATGCCGTTCTGTCTCTGGCAGTTCCTACAGATTAAGTTCAAGCGGAACTGATTAAACTTCAGTTAACTGAAAATATGTTTTTGCTGATTCTTTGCAAGCATATTTTTTAAAAATAGAAATACAGAAAACAGAACCGTTTGACAATTAAATCTTGTGAGCACTACAGAATATGTTTTAAAATTTATGCAATATATCAAATAATATACAATATATCAAACTTGATATTTGTGCAATGTCTTAAAGCAATATTTCAATAAAAATTTCGCTGATTCATCAAAAAATTTTGTTTTTAGTTTTACTTTCAAAAGGATTTAAGTGGCGTCAATAATAATGTTTTATTTTGATTCAACCAATAAATGTAATTGTGAAAATGTATAGTCTTAAGAAATCATATTCAATGAAATATCCTCGATACATTTTTAATCTTTTAAATAAAAAAATAAAATAAAAATAACTTTTCAATCTTTTGCAATCAAATCTGACCGAAGTATAAAGTTTTAAATATCACTATTTTAAGACAAACAACAATTTCATAATTTCAGACAAATCATTCTTTGGACAAATTCTTAGCGCATCTTCTTTGAAATGATGAGTGGAGTAATCTAGAATCGCGCGGTTTTTTTTAAGATAGCAATGCTGAAATTTTCATTTCAATCGCAACAGAGTGTTTTTTTTTTCATTTAAAATGTTGGTATTTCAAGAATATTTTACTAAATAGGACTCATAAGACCGAAAGTCTATTACTAAAATATATAATTTTTAGTCCGTCATAGCATTTAATAACTTAGTGCATAAAATAGCACTTTCTACTTCATAGACCACTTTCCCTATTAGATTTATATGCCTAATAATAACTGCTTAGAAATTAGGTGTTGGGACCTGATTAGAATTGATATCCTGTATTTAAAAACCATGCTTGCCTTTAATGCTACAGAATTATTTAATTAATAATTTAGATATTTCAATAGTTCGTGTAAACTTTTTCCTTGCACTCACCTTTCTATTATCATTATTTCATTTCATGCTGAGAATTATACTTTTCTAATTTTCACTTGCAGCAAGAGTGAATTTAAAGTTGCAATTTAGGCTTTTGTTAGACTGACGGCAACAAGTTCATAAAACCTAATTTTTCCCCAAGCACGCGTAATGTTCATGCACATCAGATTTTATTTTCCTTTTATGTGGAATAAATTAATAAAAAATATGGTTAAAATATTTTTTTTAATTCATTTTTAAAAACTTAAGTTTATAGGTTAAAACATTCGTTTCATTAAAAAGATAAATTTGTGAACTTTAAGATGATGCACAAGTCATTTTTGTACTATAATACTGTCTGAAATTATCGCGGGAAAACGCTAAAATTTTTTTAAAAAAAATCGCCCAGAGGAGCACATCCCACCCTCGAAAGTAGGGTGTGTCAAGATTGGTAACTCTAGGCCAAAGAGTCTCAGGGCACGTACTGAGAAACTGCTGCAAAAATTAAGTACTTTTAAGCATTTTTTAAGTACCTTAGAAGAAAAAATAAATAAATAAAAAACTGCTTTGCACATGAGTGCAAACGTAAAAATGCTTTTTTTTTGTAAACAAAAAAAATGTTTTCTGTTTTATAATAAAGCACATTAATATAATTCTTATTGAAAGGAAACTTTTTAAAATTAATTTTATATGCGCATTCTTTAAATTTAAAAATTATTTTTGTATTTATACAACGTTTTCTATTGTAAAAAAATTATGCACATTTGGTTTTAACAGAAACATATAAATGAAAGAAAAATTAACTATCAATACCAAAAAATTAAGCCAACTTTTATAAGATTAGCAATAAAGATCTCTGATCTCTTTCAGCATTTCTTAAAATTAAGAACTCATTTACACTCATGTCCATAAATTAAGGATAATTCAGAGTCAAGCGGAAATCGAACTCTAAAATACATATAGTACCCGCAAAATGATTACACACATCTTCAAAAATCATGCAAATTGCAGGAAGCCACCAGATGACACCAATAGTGCATCACAATGACGAGAGTGTAAAAGAGTGATGTATAAAGAATACAGGCAAAGAAGTAAAATTGTTCGCAAGCGCTTTATAAGCCTTTCAGTGCAATAATCGCATAGTTATGACACAAAAGACGCATTTGGATGATTTTTTACGTGGTAAAATTATCGGCCGTCTGGAATGTGGGCGCACCCAGCTGGAAGTATCCGAGGAACTTGGAATCGCCCAGAGTGTCATCTCCAGGCTTTCCAACGATTAAAGATGATGATAATGTGAGTAGACATTACAGCACAGGTCGCCCCCGAGTTACAATGCCGAATGACGACCGGTATTTGGCAGTTACTGCCAAAAGAAACAGACGGAGCACAGCATCAGACCTGTCTCATCAGCTCTCTTCAGCCACTGGTACGACAGTTTCAAAGCAGATTGTGTACAGACGCTTAGGGCAGATTGGTCTATATGCTCGTAGGCCTGTCAGATGTGTTCCACTTACTGCAACTCACTGTCGCCCGGGGTTAGCCTGGAGTAGAGAGCATGCATTGTGAACACCGCAACAGTGGGCATGTGTAATGTTTTCCGACGAGTCCAGATTTAGCTAGCAGTTTGATTCTTGCCGGACTTTCATACGCAGAGCGCCAGATGCCAGTTACCACCAAGAGAACTTCATTGAACAACACCGTTACGGTGGTGCAAGATTGCTCGTTTGGGGAGGAATTATTCTGGGCCCCAGAACTGATCTGCATGTTCAAATTGGAACCATGACAGACCAAATCTATCGGGACGTCATTCTGGAACAACATGTACGTTCGTTTTGGGGCGCCATGGGCACAGAATTTGTGTTCATCGTGTATATGGATGACAACGCCCGTCCTCACCGTGCAAACATCGTAAAAGAATACCTTCGATCGGAGGATATCACCGGTATGGACTGGCCAGCATTCTCACCAGACTTGAATCCAGTAGAGCATGTGTGGGGCATGCTTGACCGACGAGTGGCAGCCCGTCAACCGCCCCCTACATGTCTACCGGAACTTCGGAGAGCATTGCTTGATGAGTGGTGTAATATTTCCCAAGATCAGATCGATAATTTGATACTCAGCATCCTTAGGCATTGTGCGGACTGCATTGCATCGTCTGGGAGACATACTATGTATTGACCATCATACCAACTCTGTAATATTGGTTTTTGTAAATAGTTTTTTTTAAAATTTTCTCCAGCGAGCAAAAAATCGCAATTTTTATTAATGATATCAAACATATAGCATCTTTTTTGCTCTTTACCTTTTGTTTAATAAACAGGCTTTACAAATAAGTCACATTTGTTTTGCTTCTGACTCTTTCTTTTCCTGAACTTGCATTATCTCTAATTTATGGACATGATATCATTTCTGAAAATGCCAATATACTGATATAGAAACATAGCTCGATCAAAAATTTTATATTTGATTTTTATATATGCGGTAACAAATAAGATTCAACATGGTTGGATGGAAAAAATAAGTTTTCTCTCGCATAAATTCACTCTATTTAGTAATTTTATTTGCACTCTTACAAAGCTAAGAACTGAAAAATTCCATAATGGCTACCACCACATGACAACTGCCAAAACTGCTATCCAATCGAAGATAGAACAAAGCTGTATTCTAAATGTGGTCATCATTTTTAATAGAAAAGAACAGAAGTGTTCAGAAATGGTCAGACTAAACGGAAACTGTCTTATCACTTTTTTTACTTCAAAAAAAAAAAAAAAAAAAAACTGCTATTGCACATTTTAAGTCCTCATGTGAGAACATTATTTTTTTAAAGTCACGTGGTATCAACCCGACAGAAACATCACGTTCTCTAATAACTAACTCATATTTCGCAATCACCAACATTCGAAATACGACGGCTTTTGACCATCTCAAAATCAATCGAGTTAAAAAAAATTTTTCTTTTGTCAAAGGCCAGAAATTTTTTTCGAGTAAAATCTGTTTAAACTAGTTCTAAACAATCACCTGACTATCAGATTAGGCATGCGTCTATATTTAGAAAAAACATTTTTTTTTCCTCCCCCCTCCCATCTCAAAATCGTTTGGGCTCCAAAACTTTATCTCGAAACCAATTTTTTTTCTTTCTTTTTTGCGAAAATCCAAATTAAACTGGTTTATAATTATCATGTGACTGTTGTATTGTGCAATCGTTAACTTTTATAAAAGCAATGGCTTCCACCCACCCACCCTTTCCCACCATCTCAAAATCCTACGAGTTCCAAAACTTTTTTTTTTTTGCAAGCTAGAAAAATTGAAAAAAAAAATTATATATGACTTTCAATATCTCCTCTTTACCAGTTTTCTGCTCGTGCATTTTGTGATTTCAAAAACCGCACACCTAAATAACACTATGTTCTTACATGATAGATTAAAAAAACTTATTTTTAAAAAATTACAAAAAAATGAGATTATATATTTTACGAAGAAATAAAAATGCTTTAATAAGTCCTAGTTTTCATAGATAATAGAAACAAATTCATGAAATTAAATATAAAAAAGTCCAGACGACAACTGCAGGACCACCCAAACGGTCTTTTCCCGTGATGTTACAAGCAATTCGCAACGCCAGTTGATTTGGAGAGAGGTCGGGACACGGTTTCATCCCAGTAACATCACTTAAAGAGACCGTTTCGGTGGTCCTAGAGTTGTCGTGTGGGGCGGCATTATGATGAACGGGCGGACTGAGCTCCACGTTTTCGACAGAGGTTCTGTAACTGGAGATCGCTATTGTCAGGAGGTGATCCTTCCCCATGTGCGTCTGTTCCTAGGTGCCATTGGATCAGACTTCGTTTTTATGGATGACAATGCACGGCCACACAGGACTCATGCTGTTGAGGAGCTCCTGGAAAGTGAAGATATCACTCGAATGGATTGGCCGGCGTGCTCCCCTGATTTAAATCCGATAGAACATGTGTGGGATGCTTTGGGTAGACGCCTTGCGGCACTATTACATCCTCCTGGGAACACCCGACAACTTAAACAGATGATGATTGTGGAATGGGCACTCGTACCTCAAGAACTGTTGGACAATCTGGTGCTGAGTATGGGGAGACGGTGCGAAGCAACCATTGCAGTAAGGGGATGGCATATCCCATACTAAGGAACATCTGCTTGCTGTTCTTCCTCTTGGACAGACAATCATGTGTAACGATACTATGAGTTCAATAAAGCCTTTTTTTGTTTGATTCCATACTGTATGCATTGTATTCATTTCTGCGCAACTATACTTTCGTCATTCGTTCAGAACAAAATGCTGTATCTCATTTCTGAATTTCATGTCTCTCAGATGATTTCTCGGGAAGTTATGGCAAAAAACCTACCTGTTGCTTAAGTTTTGCACACCAGTATTTATATACTAGCAGCCTTTGGCGACCAGCCGGTTCGCCAAGCCAATCTCAATGCTCGTTAAAATTTTAATAATTAAATATTTTATGTAACTTCTATCTTAATAGCGACTTCATCAAAATATTTTAAATCTTCAAATTTTGATAGTCATATAATTCATTAATATTATAAAGGCCTTCAGCCATAACGTAATTTTCTGTTAGCTCCCGTAGAATTTATGCTTTAAACTAAAGTGAAAAAATGGTTAAATACCAATTATTGAAACGAAGCAATTTTTTTTATATGAGTAGTAGAGTTTATAGAGTCGCTGCGTATTTAAACTTTATGGGCACTAAAGAATATCTTTCTTAATTTATGTAATATCTCAAGAAGTTTTCTACAAAATTTTCTCAGATTCATCGTGACCAGATCGATTCATTAACAATGTTTAGTTTTAAATGCAATAAACTCTAAGAAAATAAACAGAATCGTTTGAAATAATCGGTCGACAACATGTTAAGCCTTGAAAACCAAGTCCGTATCCGTTGAAAAAAGAGTTTTCAACAATCAGAACACAATGCGCATGTGTGAATTTTCCACGCCAATTATGATAACTCAAATGCGTGAATTTTCTAAGCCAGTTGGGGTAAAGCTACGCAGATTACAAATTTTTAATTTAATTTATTATGTTTTATTTTAATCCAAAAGTACTTCAGAATGAATCTGAGAGGTCGATTCATTAACAATGTTTAACTTTAAATGCATCAAACACTAAGAAAATAAATAGAATCGTTTGAAATATTCGGCCGAAAATATGTTAAGAATAACCTCGTTAGCGTGGGGGGAAAAAACTGTAGTCATTCATTCGGCAACGGCGAAATGAAAAGATTTTTTTGGCGAGAAAGTTAGTTTTTAATTAATTAAAATTCTAATTAAAAATTCAAAAAAGGGATCCCAGGTGCACATTCTCAATTTCCAAGGTTGCATGTGCGAAATTTGGTAGCTGTAGGTCGAACGATCTGGCCTGTAGAGCGCCAAAACACACACATTGAGCTTTATATAAGTATAGATATATATTAAATCACAACTTTAAACAGTGGTAAAATAATGCGACTCAATGATTTGAAGAAGTAATGATATTGTTTTAAATTTCATTATAAAAAAGATTTTTACAATTCAATAAAGCCGGGAAAAGAGCCTTTAAAAAGTCGTTCAATGGACTGCTCCAACATATTAAAGAGAATCATGATAGAATGCGTAACGTACGTGTATAAAGTGGCCTCTCTGCAAATGTCTTCAGAGCAACTTCCCTCACGTTCAGTATATCTCTTTCGCATGCCAAATCCATTCTGCAGTATTTTTATTTTCCGTTGACCAATCTGCGTATACTTCTTTAAACACAGATAAAAGATCAAACATACTCATCAGACACAACTTAAATAAATTCTTCAGCATCCAGAACCCTAGAAATTGGAGTTCGAATGTTTTTCGAATCACAAGTATCTTACTGCCGCTTCCGTACCGCATTTCAATAGACTGTACAATGCGCAGAAAGATGGAGTGGGGGGAAAATGGCTCATTGACAGTCATCTGAATGTGCCTTACGTGTGGATCTATTTTACCCAGGAAATCCTTCCTTTTTGTTGATTTACTTTCTTGATACATCAGGTGAACAAGCGTTTGCGATCACGCTCTCGAATGATCGTATTTCACGTGTGGGAGAGAGGAAAGATTTTTCTTCGCACTTCTCGAGAAAATCTAGCACCTTTTAAGGTGTTTAGAACACACACACACACACTTTTATCTTATATCGAATCTTTATCTTTATCTTATATCACATCTTTATTTTATATAGAAATACATAGAGAAATATGCATCAACAAATAGTAGACTATAATGAAATATTTTTCAATCATCCTATAAAAATATATTTCTAAAAATCGCAGGTACCATAATAGAAAAACGCAACATGGCGTGTTCAGAGAGGGTGTTCTATCTTCAACCTAAAAGAAGTAGCATTCAAGGCCGATGAAAAAATAGTTTACGATGGCTATGCCTCTGTCACAAACTTTCAATGCCAAACTTTGAAATATGACTTAGAAATAACAAAAGAACAAGAACGATGTATAAAATTGCTTGTTATATAAATGTACAGAAACACGGACACAGAAATTTTACAGTTGTGAACATATATACGACATTCGATATCTAATGTAAAGATGCAATTAATTTTCTGTGCGAACAACAACAATCCTACTCTCCCAATTGTATTCAGTAAAAAAATAAATTTGCGCCAGTAATGGCCTTAGTTTAATTTCGAACAGTCATTAAGCGAGAATCGTAAAATTAAAGAGATCTGCACGGGTCTGTTTTTCGAGGCTGACCTGCGTATATCCGAAATACTTTCGCTCTGATTGCGAAGCGCCGGATTACGTTCAAAATGCCGAATGATTTCGGTGTCTTTCTGTTATTATTATTTGGAGATCATAACCGAACTTGAAAGATTGTATAAATACAAGCAAAATGAATGCTATAATTACTCACTTACACAGAATAATGACATTTAACATTAACAATGTTGCATAAATCCACTGCAACAGAAAGTGGACAGCAGTATCACCGGCGGATTAGCACTTTTCGTCACAGCCAGAGATAGATAAACATAAAGCTTTATGAAATGATATTTCTAATAACAAAGTTTAGAACTCCAGTCTATTCAAGTAAATAAATTGTTTTCGTTTTTTTTTAATGCATAAGGTTCTTTTTAAAAATTATTCAGCAAGGCGAGAAGATATACACTTCCGTGGTTTCTCATTCGTAGGTTTATATGTATCATCAATTTGAATGTTCTTCATCAACACACCCTCTGACAGAATTTAACACTCCGAACTTAATCTCAGTGTCCAAGGATAACGATAGAACGCCTTCACAACGATGAAGATCGATATTTATTAAGTTCTTTTCAAAGTGTTTGGAGAATATTTTCCAGAAATAATTCAGCGTCATAATTTGCGAGTAAATAGTATTATATATATATGAAATGAATTCATCCATAATAAAAATAAAAACGTCGTGTCCACAAGAGAAGCTCAAGTCATTTGGTCACATAAATTGCGATTTTGAACTAGAGAGAACATCAGTGATCTGGCCTCGTTTCGCCTTACTTTATTCGCACCTGTCCTGATTCATTTCCTAGCTTAAGCCAATTGCGCATTCCTGATTTACAACATCACCCAAAACAACGCAAATCGATCGAATCTTATCTGGTATTAAAAGTGGACATGTATCCATTTGCAAAAATGAACTTTTTTTAGCGAATTAAGCCGACACTTTGGTCAAACAATGGAATAAACTGAAAAAGAAGAGGACGGTCCCTGATTAGTGCATTCTGGTATAATCACAAGGAAAACCAATACTAGAAGCATTCGCGAAGATTCGAATACATCCAATTGCGAGCCCCGTGTCCAAACTTTGGTATAATACTGTGGCAATGGACCACTGTGCTCTTATTAAGCCATCTTTTGCCTTTCCGTAAGGCGCTTTCCTCAGTATTTTTTGTGTGTTTCGTAAAGATACTTCCTAAAACAATATTGCAAACTTGAAAAGGAGATTAGAATAAATTGTAATAAAAATTTCTTCTTATTGCAGCAGCTGCTTTAGGTCGGAATAAACTACTCATTTTTTTTAAAGTATTGGACATAAAAAATTATTTCTTATTAAAAAAAATTGTTATTATTATTCTTAAGTAAATTTACTTTTGCTAATACTGAAAAAAAAGCAATCTTAATTATCTCTATAGCTCATTTTAATTTTTCAAATTAAGTTATCACAGGACTGTAAATCGAAGAATTTTGCATATTCTTTTTGCTTCGCATTGACTAATTGGATATCTTTTTTTAATGCGCAATAAAATTTTAATCGATATGAGAATTCTTTTCTTACAATTAAAATATTCGGAAAGATAAGAAAAAAGTGGATTTTTCAATATCTTACTAAAGAGCGTTAGTGCTATTGGATCAATACATTCACGTTGTCTCTCCAGGCACAAACTGAATCGGAAATAAGATGGCGAATATCAATTTAAGTTAATCACTAATGATCTGTTAATAAGGAAGGATCCACATCTGATCTATTAAACATAGACTTAACAGTTATTATTGAGTGTCAGTCACAGTCATTCCTCTTTAGATAGAGAATAAGGTAAACAGTGAACTTCAAGTTAAAAAAAATCGAACAGAGATGCTGCAATCCGAATCGCTGCATTCCAGAGGAATTCAAGACATCCGAATTCCTCAACTCTGGAAAATCAGAAGCTATTCAAGTTTTGATATCACTGGCGGTTTTTTTTTTTTTTTTTTTTTTTTTTTAAGAAGAGGACACCTTTTCCGATCAGCATCAATGAGCACAAGCTCAGTCGCAAGTTCGGAGGAATTCCTTCTCAAAGTCAGGTGTTGTTTATGAGCACGGCTTCCGCCTCGCTTTTGTTTTTTACGTCTGATTGTCTTCCCAGGGAAACGTTTGTCACATCAAGTCTATCGGCCTTCCGCTTCGTTCATCCAACGGGATAATGAAAAGACTTCATAACAGCAGCATTTTCGAATCTTTAAAGCACGCAATCATCTCTTCAGTCCGATTTTTCCATTCTTCCCCGAATTTTGTAGTTTCAAATTATCCAGGTTAAAATACTTTTGGTGTATTTATATACAGTATGCGAAAAATAATTTCTATGTTAAATGCAAGATTTTATTTTAGCGAAAAACGGACACTATGTCCCAATTTGGTTCATTTTTCTATAAATAACGTTTTATAGCGAATTTAAATATTAAGAGTTTCATTTAAGGCAGCGTTTCTCAACCTTTCAGTATTCGTGGCCCAGTTTTCCATCATAATTTTCATCGCGCACGCCGCTTACAATAAAATATATACAACAATAATATATATTGAGTATTTTGGTTTCTGTTTTTAAATTATTTTTAACTAAGTGCCAAAATAAGAGTAAAAGAAAGTCAACGTTGGCGAGAAGCCACATCTTGCATTTTGGACAAGTGGGCGGTGAAAAAATGAAGCGAATGAAAGCTGAGAAAATTTAAATATTATATTTGAAATGAAAGCCAAACAGGGAGATAACGTTAAAAGAATATGAAAGTAGAAAAATTCGTTAATGAAAGTTAACCTAGACGGGGTGAGCTAAATTTTGAAACGGGGAATACATTTTTTCGAATAATAAAAGAAATAAAACAGAAGCATGACTAAACAAAAGAGAAAAAAATAAGTAATGTTTGTGGAAGGAATTCACACAACCGATGCCGTCTCGAGCATGCGCAGAGCAAATGTTCTCAGAGGAAGAAGGAAAATGTTCGATTACGCAAGTTTCAATTCCAGTCAGTCTCATTCGAGTCGATCCTTTTATCGCTATCGAATCTATCGTGAATTTGTATGTTATATATGTTTTTGTGTTAATTGCAATTCACCATATTAAATATTCACGGCAGCAGATTTATGCAGACTCGTGAATAAATTTTTAAGCGGAAGTAAGCAAGCATTAGACGATAGTCACGCATCAACAAGTACACAGAAGAGCGTGGCTCTGAAAATAAAATCAAGGGAATATTCTCAAGAATACTTAAATTTTGGGTTTACCAGTACTGAAGTAAATGAAGAAAGGCCCCTGTGTATCATTTGCTCAAAAATGTTGGCCGCAGACAGCATGAAACCTAATAAATTTAAAACGACATTTGGAAGCGCTTCATAGTGAGTACGTCAACAAACCCAGAGAATTCTTCGAATTAAAATTAAAATCATATAAAAAGCAAAAATCATTGTTTAAAGAAACTTTGTCTGTGAATAAAAAAGCTTTAATTGCATCTTACAAAGTTCATATAAAATAGCCAGATGTAAAAAGCCTCACAACATTGGTGAAGATCTTATTTTGCCAGCAGCAATTGAGATTGTAGAAACTATGTTGGGAGATAATTTTTCAAAGCAATTGCAGTCCATACCTCTTTCAAATTGTTAGGAAATTTTGGCATTAAGGTTATAAATTCCAAATTATTTTGTCTCCCGTACTTTATTGAAAATTGATGCAATGCATTTTGAACCTGCTATTGTGCATCATTAGTATGAGTAAATCACTTCACGTGACATTAAAACATTTAACTATTTAATCGGTATCGTATCTGACTTTTATTTAACCTGGCAACTGTAGCTAATATACAAAAATTTTAGTATTAAGACATGATATAAATAAGTGTCATTATGTTTGTAAGATGTTTTGGTTCGGTACTAGTCTCAGGTCCTGTAGTGACCGTTTATGTATTTATAAGTTTTCCCCGTCATATCTGTAAATAGTTCATCATGTGTTCAATTTTATTTCCTCTTAATAAATTGTGTTTAAATTAAACTATTCCTTTTTTCGGACCCAATCTTTGGAGACTTTTTATTTGTCATCATTTCCACTGCAATACTCTAATATCAAACGACTGAATTCCCAGTCGTTTTATGAAATATCATTGTATCACAAATGATATTGTTGCTCGTCGAATTGGCGATACAGCTGAAGATGTACAGTGTCAGCTTTTCTCGAAGTTGCGTGACAAATTGTTTTCAGTACAGCTTGACGAAGCAACAGATAGTAATAAAGATGCTCATTTAATTGCTTATGTTCGATTTTGTGATATGTCAGTAGTAGAACTACTTTTCTGAAAACCAATAGAACTCAAAACAACGGCTCTCGCATTATTTACTATTTTAAATGATTTTATGAATGGAAAAATCGCGTTGGAATATGCACCAATAGTGCTCGTTCTATGTCCGGAAGATTCCAAGGTATACAAGCACTTGTAAAACAAAAATCACATCAGTGGGTCTGGACACACTGCATGATCCACAGAGGAGCTTTCGAAAGAAATGAGTCCTGGTCTGAATATTGTGTTAACTACAGTTGCAACCGTAGTTTATTATAAAATAATGAGACCCCTGAAATCGGGAATCTTTTCTGCACTTTGTAAAGACATGGGTTCATTACATTCAGCAGTACTATTTTATTGCGAGGCAAGATGGTCATCACGTGGGAAATTTTTGCAATGTGTTTATGAATTAAGAGAAGAAATCGTCATTTTCCTAGAAGAAGAGAACAGACAGGAGGCCGAGAATTTTCGCGAGGGTTTATTTGTGATGAAATTGAGCTACTTGGATGACATATTCGAGAAATAAATAACCTGAATCTTCAACTCCAAGGAGAAAATTCATATATATTGGATACGAGTGATAAAGTGAATGCTTTTAGTAGAAAATTGGAATTGTGGAGCAGAAATTTAAAGAAAAAAACCTAACAATGTTTGCAAATGTGGATGATTGTACTAAAACTTATAAGGCTGAAGAAGAACATGTAAAAGTTGCTTTTGTAACCATTGAAAATCATTTAGCCATGCTGGCAAAGAATTTTAAAAAGTATTTTCATGCTGACGACAAACTGATATCAAGTTACGAGTGGATTAGGGATTCATTTCATAAGACTCCCGAAGGACTCTCAATTGATGAGGAAGAAAAATTCATAGACTTCCTGACAAGTGGCGAAACTAAAAGAAAATTTAGCAATCAATCATTATTTGAATTTTGGGCATGAGTAAGGACGATTTTTCTGCACTAAAAACAAGGACATTTCATATTCTATTACCATTCAACATCCTACCTTTGTGAAACTGGATTTTCTGCTGTGGCTTCTTTGAAGGCAAAATATAGAAACAGAAGTGAGAGTGGCTTTTTCTAATATTAAGTCTTCCTTTGAAAAACTTTGCTCTGCAAGACATGCCCAAGGAAGTCACTAATAATTATTAAATTTGTTTTTAATTTAGTATATTTTGATTAAGTAAGTTTTGATTTAATAAGTTGTTTCACTTTAATAAGTTATTAAATATGTCAAAATGTATTTTGTTTGCTATGTGTTTATGTGCTTTCCTTTCAGTCAGTATATCCATTTTTTTAAATAATATTTTCTTTTGGATATTCTCACCCCCCCCGGGGCGCACCCCACAGGTTGAGAATCGTTGATTTAAGGCGTTTAAGATTTTCCAGATTTTACCCGCGTCTTCGTTCGCGTGGAAATTTCGATGTATGAGAACTGACTTGATCATCTTGTGCCTCAATCAATACCTAAGCTCCGTTAATGATTAGGCCATTGTGAGTGCAATCCAGCCTATGCACGATATCTTCTAAAGCGTCCTGGTATTTATCCCACAGCTGGAGGGGTGTTTGATAATACGCAAGTTCTCACTAAAATTGCAAACAGGTCACCGTGAGCAAAACGACAACACCGCCCATCACCGCCTGGTTGTCGCGGATGTTCTGCAGGCTGCGGTTTAACGCCTCTAATGCATGCTTGTGCAATATAATATTAACACTCGTCCCATAATATTAACTTGCACTGATGAAAAGGACTCCCCGGCCGCTGTTTTTGATGATGTTGCATGTTGGGGTATCTTTGCTTGCAAGATTAAGCGGCAATTTGAAGACGGAATGTACCGTCCGACCACCGTTAAGCAAAGTTGCAGCAATGCCCGAGGAAGCTACAGCCAGAGCTATATTGCGGTCTTTGCGGAGTTGGGCTGGCAGGAGATTCAGCGCAAACATCTTAGCCGTAGTCCCTGGTGCGTCACCCTCATTTCCACTATTTACTAACCTAAAAAACGATGTACTTAAAACTATAAGCATATGCGAAAATATATAACTAACATAAATACAATTTAATTACAAAAGCATTCAACTAACCTAAAAACAATTTATTTACATTGTGTACCTGAAATAAAACATAACAGCAAATTAAGTCCGTATTTTTTAAAAATCAAGTCTATTTCATTTATCGATCGAGATTGAGATAGCTACAACAGTATAATATACATAATTTTTAAATTTTTAATTAAAATGAAAATACAGTTGTCAACAATAAGAACAAACTGCGCCTGAGGGAATTTTCTACGGCAGTTGGGGTAACGCAATGCAGATTAGAAATTTTCAATTTCCTTTATTCTGTTTTATTTTAATTCAAAAGTACTTCAGAATGAATCAGAAAGATAGATTCATTAACAATGTTTAATTTTAAATGCATCAAACATTAAGAAAATAAACAGAATCGGTTGAAATAATCAGTCAAAAACATGTTAAGCCTAATCTCATTAGTGTGGGGGGGGGGGGAAAGACTGAAGCCTTACTCATTTGGCGGTGGGGAAATGAAAAGATGTTTGGCGGGAAAGTTAGTTTTTAATTAATAAAAAATTAACCACTCAATTAACTGGAATAAATAGTAGCTTATGTCCTATTCCTGACTATAATCTATCTCTGCGCTAAATTTCATCCAATTCCGTTCAGCCGTTCTGGCATGACTGACTAATAAACAGAGGTAAACAAAGAAATCGCCTATGGATACCACAGCTCTTGCTATTTGCATTGTTTTACTAGTAAGTAGAATCTAGTAAGAAAAATAATTAAAATCACAATTATAAAAACCCCTTTTTAATTTTGATATGATTTCAATATATTAAAACCTTCTCCAATAAATGCCGTACAAAATGGCATAAATATCTCCAATATCAGTTAAATATTTCTCGAGTTCAAACATGCAGATGCTTTCAGAAGACTTCATTTTATACTACGTATAGATTTGGTATACAAATGTTCTTTACAAATAAGAATTCTTGTGAATCGATATTCGTTTCTAAATGCTAGTTTTCTTTACTGCAAAATTTCTGATAAGTTATAAATTCAACGCACATTTTCAAAAATTCACACATTTCAACAATGAATGATTTAAAGGAATGAACTCCATTCATTAAAAACTAACTAGGAAATTTTTCCTACTGCTAGAGAAGAAAATAAATGTGCTCTCAGTAGCAGGATATTGTAATCATGAGAGTTTAGTGATTCAACTGTTTTCCAGGCATGATAGGAACGTAATCGCACTGCAATCTTTTCCCATTTCATTTTTTTAACGAAATGTTGTACAACATGTTCCTTATTTTCCTAGATAGGCACCCAGACATACACTACCAAATATAAAGTTAAAAAAAAAAAAATACTGGCGAATTATTTGAAACACTTTGCTTATGTTGACGCCAAAATTAAAAAGTTAAAACAAATTTGTATTGTAAAAATATTTAGCTAGTAAAATGCTTCCCTTTCATTCATCTATACACGTACAGTTTTCACACTTTATCTAAAGATTTGCAGCTTTATGTTTATTTCTAAATTCAGAGGAGAATCTCACAAATTTAGAAGAAGCTATATTTTTTAGAAATGCTAATTTTCTGCAATGCTGAAAAACTGCCTTAGCAAACATTTGTCTGCCACTACATGATTCAAACATTATGAGTTGATGATTGGATGATGTATAAATAAACAAATATTTGCTATAGAAAAAGAAAGATGTTTATAATCATGCATATTATTGTTCACATAGATTGGTTGATAGTTTCAACATCAACTTTATAAAGAAGGGATGGGAGACTTGAGAAATTAAACATTTAAAGGTATTTCAGAGTAATAAACAAGATACTGGAGCAAAACAAGAAATTAATTGAAAAACTAGCCGTTGCCTGTGCGATATTAAGCTTTTCTTTAAAAAAAAAATGCTTTGTTTTAGTAACGAGAAACGTTTAGAAATACTGATATCTTCATAACAATATCAATTATAATCTTTTGTTAGCCTTCGAATCTGATCGATTTCCAGGAAACTTAACGAAGTTCAACTACCTAAAATTCCAGGAAGATTTGACAGTCAGTTTTGTAAATATCGTAAACCGAAATAATAGAATTCAATTAATACTACATATTCCAGTGTCGTGGACTTGTGCGTTTACTCCGAGTCGCGTGTCGAAGGGATCTTGTGTACGGACTTCGGGCCTCTGACCTCTATTCCACACTCCGCCCACTATTTCCAGAAGCTCGCAATGACCGCTTACTCTCTCTCTCTCTCTCTCTCGGAGATGTGCAGGACGGCGTGGAGGCATTGTTCTGGAAGGGCATCGCGAAATGGTGCCACTGTGCCGACCAAAGAAACCGTGCATGCATCTTCTTCGTGTGTAACACACGCCGGAATTCGGAAACGACACTACTCCTCTTTGGCGGCCCGTGGTACAACGCGCTATCGAAAAATCCCAGTTGCTCGGTGTCTCGCTATACAACATCAGCTGCAAACAATGCGGACGCCATGAAAGAGAGGACGCGGTGAAATCGCGCCTGCACATCACGCAACGATCTATTCACACACAAATGTCAAGAGTGCAGGTGCCTCCAATAGCTCTGTTATTACTCACCATTCTAAAATATTAAACATCTCTTAGCTCATTCGCTGGAAATATGGGTTCTATTTCATTTCAATTAAATTCCTTAAACTTGGCTTCAAGTTCACGATACCGTTCAAATTATCACACATTAAAGCCGTGCTATTTTAATAGTTCTGCAAATATTCTGTTCATTGCGTATATGAACCTTTCTGGAGCTAGAGACTAGTCCCGTGACATCATAGCGTCATTAACAACGTAATGGCCTTTTTCATCAGTCTTCTAAATTTGGCGTTATTGCTGCGCTACCTTCTTATTTGTTATATAAATAAACCACACGAACATTCAAAAGAATTCTTCCATCTTAGCTTTCAATAATGAAGGGAAGGTCGTGGAATAATGAAAACGGTTTGAGTTTCGGGACAACAATGCAATCTATTCGTGGAAATGAAGGGAAAAATTTGCACGATAACTGATATTACTAAAAAGGTGTTTTAATTTTCAGGTGGTGTAAACATCATTTTCGTAAAGTAACATTTGAGGAAGCTATGATTAAAAAGTGTCAACATTTCGCTTAATTTTCAATTGGGCTAAACTTTTAAAAAGAATCGCGTCAAGGTGCACATTTTAATCTTCCATAATGTATATGTGCCAAATCTGAAAACTGCATGCCAAAGGGTTTGGGCTGTAGAGCCCCGACACCCGAAGCCATCTTTGATATTAGAAGAGATTTTTCATTGTTTTGACAGCAGTGATTCAAACCAGCGAGATTATCATCTGACACGGATCCTTCTCGGTATCTCTCCTTTTAGAGAGTGTCCTCTCCAAGGATGCTCTCATCTCATGGTGACGGATAACAGGAAATAAATCTACTCATTATTAATCTGTTTAAAAACTTTGTTGATGATTTAGAAAGAGATCCATGAAAAAATAGCAATGGACACTGCTCCACATCAGAGGCAAATATGTGCTGAGTTCCAAAGGCAGCCGAATCGTCTAAAGCCGGAGCGTCAAGCACGGACTAAATAAAAGTGGAATGAATTGGATGCAGATGAGGGTGAGAATACAGTCGAAATACGATCTTCAAAATGAGTAATGTAACTTTAACACGTTGAAACAGTCTTAAAAGATTTTAAATTTTTAACTATCAATAAACTGACTTCGATCTCACACAATTTATGACTATACTCAATACGCCTAAATGCTTAAAACATCAATGGCATAATTAAATCTATCTGAGCGCAGATTGAAGTTGATTGAAATGGGATAAAATGTTGTTCTTGGAATTTCTTGGAACAACAGAATTTCAGCAAATGATTTAAATATCCTGAAGGCATTTCTTACATCACTTAACCACTAAGCATGAATGGAACAAGTATGTAAGACTAGTCTACATGAATATATAGACTACACCATATTATATATATATATATATATATATATATATAAACAAAGAATAAAATGACGATAGAGTAGTTCAAAATCTTAACGTCGCCTAATAAATGAGAATCTATAAATTTCCTTATTTTAAAAACATCTGCATAAAATGCCCTAAAAATTGTAAACAGTTCAAAGAAAAATGTCTCAGAAATGAAAATGGTACCATTGAAAAGTTAAAAAAGTTTTAAATTTTCGAATTAAAAAGTGGTACATTATTTAAAAGTTAACATTATCATTTTCAATGCATGTAAATTATTTTTTAAATTAATATCAATTGAAAAAAATATTGAACAGAAATGAAATCGATATCAAGTAAACTTTGGAATTTTAAGGTAGTTTAAAAATATTTCTTTTGAAATAATTTTCTCAGAAGTTATTGTGGGAAAAAAAAGAATTTTTGGTTATTTTCTAATTAAATGAGCATTTAATTAATTCTTCAACTTTCAAAAGCTGACAGTATTCTTCTTCTTGCATTAAACAATAAGTGAGTAAAATTTGGTCGAATACAACCGAATCGTTTCAATGGACACGCACAAAATCACACTGACTTTAAATACAGTCTCGTATATAAAGTATAGACAATGTATTGTGACCGTCAAAAAATTCGAAGTTTTGTCGAATCTACATATTTCCGATCACTTCGAATACAATATATTTATGTCTGTAAATACGATAGTTCCAAAATGCCAAAATGCTTTGACCTGAAGATAAAATTTGCACATTTCCATCCAATTTTAAACGAAATCCATTCAGAGGCAGTACGTTCGAGTACAAGTGAACTCCACAACTATAAGACAAAGGGAGCTAGATGGATAAAATTTAGGTTCGGCGTCTGAAATGCAGACCAAATGGCTGCATTGTTCAAAGACCGTCGTCAATGTAATGACTCACAAAAGCGATGACTTCAATCAATGGAATACGGTGTGTGGCTACAAATACAGCTCCGTGTTAGAAAAGACGTCCAAAATGCGTATTCGCTTGATAGATTAAAAAAATATGAAAGTTTCACGCCAAAGTTCTACATTCGCAACAACTGTTTGCCAAAGTCTATTTGTGTATTATTGACAATATACTTGTATTTCGCCATCATAATAATGTTGATAACACACCGGTAAGAAAATTCTCCCCCTTTCTCGCCTACTTTCTAATAAAGATGTTATCCTCGTCTATTGCAAAAAATGATGGGCCGACGGTAAGGAAGAGAATGTTTTGCATTGAGTCAGTATAGCAGTCACGAAATGTTAGCCTTTGTCGTGAATTTAGCATTTTTATAGAATCTATCCTGTGATCTCTGGCGATTCATCCTGGAATGCAGTTTATTATCCGAAAACCGAATTTGGGTTTTAGACATCCGATTGAAACAAATCCGAAACAAATCGTAAAACCACATGTCAAAATCGACAGATATAAGTCGTTGAGGTTTTGAGTTATCACGTCTGAGTACAAAACAACAGACAGTCAACCTTCTGTTGGATTTGGCTCAAAACTCGGCGGGTGTCTGTGCACCGTTTCGTAGTGACCGAAGCTTAGTAGCTTACTTTCGAAACGTTGGAGAGACGAACTTCCTCTGAATGAATTTCGCTCAAAATTTGATGAAAATAGAGAACTATACATTCCATTTCATCCGTCAAGCTCAAGGCCATTTTTATTTCTGAAAAAAAGGCTGTATATAGACAAATTGATATAGTTATGAGGGGCACATTGATAGGTCCAAGATTAATAATGAAATGAGATGCGTTGGATACATCTTCAAAAATATAGTTTAATTTCGCAAACTTTATCTTAAATTAGCATAACATCATTTCTATATATACATAAGCTAATATCCCTGCAAACTATCTTTCACTGGTTGTTGTCCAATCCTTTATTTTTCATTTCATGTCAGATATTACAAAACTGATTCAAATCCAAGTTTGTTAGAAAATTTAACATATATAATGCATCATATTTGGTCAGTATATTGTATAAAATAAATATCGCACTTAATTCACGCATAGCAGGTAAATGGATACTTTTCTAACGAACAATCGAAGAGACACGATATAGGCAGTGGCTAAGAACGCTAAATTATTCCGTAACCTTGCTCGTGGAATTTATCGCCGAAGACGACAGAAACCATCATTGCGTAGTGACCAGAGAGACCTTCACTCGCAAAGGACAGGCGCCCTATAAACACCTCTGTGCCGCAGCCTACATCAACAGAAACGGGCATACCCACGCCACGCTTTGAGTTGTGGGATGAATATATGAATATCGCTTCGCTCACGCGCGGATATTTCGCATTTGTCACGCTCACTTTTTTTTTCGTAACATCCATTGAGTTATTTAGAGCTGATATTTCCTTTTAACGGTCAAAACTAAAGATAATTTAATAGTTTTCCTCATCAGGCGGCACAAAAACGACTTCACACTAAAAGTTTCCGATTACTCTATAATTCATTACAGAACACTTGAAAAAAAAATTCAAATACCTAATTTAAAAAAAGAAATACGAATCCGAAGAATCCCCCTTACTTTGCTCTGTTCAAGAGAATAATAAGAATTCAATTTATAATCCGTCGAAAATATGTTCTGCGTAGGTCAAAGGAAAAGAGAGCATAACGTCTAGGATTTCATCCACTCAAATATTCAAAGCTGCTCGAAAGCATTTGGTTATAATTAACATCTGCAGAGGGCATCGGAATCTTTTTTGGAAATATTATGGTCAAACAAAACGTGTTCCATTCCAAAAGCTTGAAACCAGCGCGTATTTTTTAAATTGTGGAAGGCAAAAAAATAAGACAGGAAATAATAAGAGTTTTAATCTTGACAAAAATACTTTTAAATAGCAATGGCTTTTAGTTTAATTTCCAATAGGCGTAGAACTGTTAGGGGCTGCAGTATATCTTATTCACAGATTAATATCAGTAAAGAACGAAAAAAGGTATGGCTTCGGGCCATTCCATTCATCAGATTATGTCTCAGAAAGAACTTATAAGCTGCGTTTAAGGATCTGATAGTGTATAAAAAAATGGCAAGATAAACTCGAGAATAAAGTAATAAAAATCACCCGAATAATATAAATGTCTTTTATCCTTATATTTCCTTTTTTTTTTTTCACATCACAAAATCTGGAAAGCTTTCATAATAATTGAATAGAAACTATTAATACTGATTTTACCGTATGTGGAACCGTACCCATTAGAACGAACAGTATTGCTATAATCGATACATAGGAACCATTACATCGATTATAATGCTTTGTTTTTCGATTTGAGAACCATCTATTTTATACATGGGCATATAGAAGCTAAAAACAATATATATAACAAACTCTTTGTATAACACAATAAAAAATTAATTTTCTCATTTTATGTTGCAAAAAAATGTGTAACGTGGCACCATTAAAGTCGAAATAAATCAAAAACACACTTTTATCAATAGATGGTGATAAAATTCCCATAAAAAACTTTCTCGGGAAAAGGAACAGATTTCGAGAATAGAGGACTTGAGTGTCATACTGCTAGGGACTGTCTGGAATAAAATTAATAAGTGTGTTTTATTTTTTAAGAGAAGACGTAATTAAAATAAATTATTGTCATCGCTACAACGCACCTCTTATGTGTTATTTCTCTTTTCACGTGAATTTCTTCAGTTATTAACAAATCATGACCTTACGAGTAAATTTTAGAAACTGAAAATATATTATATATTCTCCTTATGCATGTATACAATACAGCGCATTTTGTTTCCCTTTGTAACATAGAGAAGAAAATCCATTAGGTCCTTTTTTCTTAAACGACTTCATTCAGTAAGTCTGAATTTTGAAAGAGATCTCAAATCGTAGTGTCAAGACTGCGCACAAAGTTTTGTTCATCTTGCTTAGTACGTTTTTAAGAGGTTCACACGCACCAGATAGAAATAAAAAAAAAAAGGGTAGGCATTTCTAACCGGATTTCTCTAAAAAGGAATAGTTCTGTCATTTTGGTATAAAAATAATATTCTAAAATTGAATTGCCCTCATCCAAAATGGCTTTGAATTATGGCATTCGTATGGGTAAGAACACAAAGATCAACGGTCGGATTTAGTAAAGATGAAAAACAACAATTCTAGCAGTGAAATAATATTACACATTTTAATTATATTTCAGATTTGTCATCTTTACAAGCAATAGGAGGGGAAATTTCCCACAGAGAGATTTCATACAAAATTTGATTAATAAAATCTACAAATTTGAAATAAAAACTATAATTCTATATATCGTTCAACTCCGAAGATCGACAGGCACATTTCGATATGCGCTTTCGGAATACTCGAGACACGTGATCATGAAGCTTTCGTAAACGGGAAAGTCATTTCAGTGCACGTTCAACGGAGACAAACAAAAAAAGTTTTTTACCGGAAAAAATCCAGAATCAAATTATCTTCTGAAATGAAATCATAAATTTCATTTCGCAGGGATTGCTTTGTTTGCCGATGCACTCGTCCACCTTTCAGATACGTTTCGTTTTTTAGATTTTAATTCGATTTCTCCAAAAAATTGGAAAAATGAGAGGCAAACAGTCTCGGTCGGTTCTGCACAAAATAAATCATGCTTATACCTGGTGTTGTCCAGCTACATCATTATTTACAAGTTTCATAAAGAATCCACAGTTCTGAATGCAATTAACAGTTATCTGTTGTATTTAAAAATAGTAGAGCAACTGGGAAATGATTTTTCAAAACTTCAACACAATAAAAAATTTAGATTAGCTCTTGTCCTCAAATTTTGCCAAGAAACAACGAGCTCCGTTAATATATTTTCTTTTCCACTCAGATGTTTGGAACTATTTAAGACAACTGGTTGGGTGTTTTTCATTACCAAAATGGAAGGTTGAGCATTCACAAAGAATTATAATTCAAATATTAAAATTATAAAATTAGCATAAAATATCCAATAAATCACTACCAAAGAAATATAGCATACCTTCTAGAAGGAACTGTCAAAAGCAAACACATACTAAGGAAAATCGGACAATAAAGTTTTTCACCAGTTCACGCCTTATCGCCCGGAATCCTAATCTGAATCTGAAAGCAAAAAAATCTTTCGATAAGCAAGATATTCACAAAACGGAGAGATAAAGACAAAACACACGCATATGCTGAACAAATATATAAAATAACGATTCTCAACTACAGGGGCATGCACTACAATATCAGATTCGTCCTGAAATACAGATTTAAACAGTAAAATTTCAACGATTCGATTCGCATGCCAGACACGTCATTGTAATACAGTTATTATTATTTTTTTTATTTTGAGATAATTTTGAAATAAAGAATGTTGCCAGTCCATAATCGCAACAAATGGCCGTTCCATTTAGCAGCAGGAAAAGCATCGTGACGTCACAGCGCACTCACTTACCTATATCATGCGAAATGAACTATTGCTCATTTTATACCAAGCAGTCAATAATTCATAACAGCTTACTGAAAACACAGTTAAGTATGCCTCTGATTCATTTCTTGTATCGCCGAATTAGATACCTATTGATGTTACAATCCCATAAAGGACACTCGAGAAATGAAAGCGTTTTCAGGCGATTTTTGCGTTTTAAATCACTTTATTCATTCATTCATTTTCATTACCTTCATTTAATCGCAGATTTAAAGAGTAGAAATTCAGCAATTTGATTCGCATGTCAAACACTCATTGTAAGCGAGGAGATTAAGTTTCAAAAGCCACATTTATCAAGATTAAGAAGGGGAAAAAAGCACGATCCTTTTTTTTTTAAATAAAAAATACAAAAATAATACAAAGCATAATATTAACACCGAACTAGCAACCACATTTCGTTAAATTAATGCGATTTGATTCAAATATCATTTTGGAAACTTCGTCGGGTCTTTTTAACGGATCCTTTCAAAGTATTTCTTTATGCAATGACAGATCATCACTTTTAAAACAATGAAATTCTGAAAATCTTCCAGCTGCATAATCCGAATAAAGAGCTTTAAAAGATCGCCTGTTTCCAGAGTTCCCCATGATTTTCTCAAAATGGTACATTCTTACGTAAATGACAAAATTATCTGTGCTTTTAGCAAACGTTCATCTGAATCAAAAAACAATGGGGGAGGGGTCGACATTTAGGGACGGAAGATTCAGAAAATGACCATTGAATTTGTTTGGTCAAACAAATGTCCACAAAAAAACTAAACGATTCTTATTAGAGACGGTCTCGATTAGATGAAGAAAACGCACTGCACTGGTACTTTACTTCCCAAAATCACGCATCACATGAACGTGATTGAGTTTCTCACATGACTACCGATTTAACGAGCGTTCAGCTTAAGGAAATGGCAAGAATCGCCACCTGACAAATTTTAAAACATTATCATACATGAAATGAATCCCCTTTGATGTACAGAGACTTCGAAAAGAATTTGGTAAATGATACAGCAGATACTTTCTAACGGTTATATATAAAAATTATGCATAATTTTATATAATAATTACTGTAAATATATTAAATATATATTTACAAAGCTTTGTATATATATAGTTATTTTTCTCCTATTTTGTATGATGGCGAGTTGCCGTTTATTTTCGAAAAAAGTTTTAATTTACGCAATATATATAAGTAATTTAAAAGTAAAGAACGCACATGTATTAAATATGGTTATATTAATACACAAAGTTTTTTAAAAAATTGCTGCAACGGATACTTTTGCTCAAAACAATCTGAATTTTAATTTCACTCTTTCACTGAAGTATTTTCTTTAATTCTTCAAATACGCAGCTTCGGCAATATTTCAAGGATATCGGTATTTACGAAGCTCCACTACTGCGCAAAAACAACTCATTTCTTAGGGATATATTTAAACACCAGCGATGACGAATGCCCAGAGAACCCGAACTGTTCTTAATAGTGACCGACCTTCGCGAAGGTCTGCTGCACTGACCCCACAGAGAAACGGTCACATCCTACATTTGCGGTTTCGCATACCCACGCTCCACTCCTCGATAGAGACGGATGAATGCGTAATGAAGCTCGCCATCGGATGCCCCGCTTCCGAATCGATAGCGCGGCTCTCTTTATCGAGGTGAGCTAACAGAACCGTCGACTAAAGTTATTAAAGCTCTTCCAGACGCATGCAACGAAGCGAGTAGCTCCATATGCAAATACAATTCGATGATGTATTGGTTATTGAAATCAATCTATAGGAGCAGAACCAGAAAAATTGTGAGAAGTAACCGAAACACGAATTTCTATGATGTCTAAGACAGTGGTTTCGCCTTTGACTTCCAAAGCACCTTAAGACAATTCAACTTATTAAAAGAATATCCTTTTGATACATTTCATTCCTAGTAAGGCACAAATCACGACTTTTTTAAACAGTGTATTTTGTGATAAAATTGATAACATTATGAACGGCGAAATGATAAAAATAACAAAGAGTCGTTTTACTTTTTAGCGCAGAGAGCACAGAAAGATATCTTTGTCGAAAAAAAAAATGAATGAATATTAATGCTTTTTTTAAAAAAAATAACTGTCTGTTTGACTTAACAGCATGCTTCGTTCAAATACGGTTGCAAATAATGACAAATATTTCACACACAGTTTATTCATTCTTTACATAGAATGTATACTGTGATAAAAAAATTGGCAGCATGGAATCAGTCTTTTCACTAAAGAGATCAGTGAAAAGATGCCTCAGCAACTTGGAATACTGTTATCAGCGGTTACTGCTAGTTGCACGTTTATTGTTAACTTTATTTCCAGCTGGAGAGGTTATGATCCATTCTTGATAATTTCAAAATAGGAATCGTTGCGGGCGCATTGAAGGAAAATATATATTTCATATACAAAATTCGAAAAGAAAATACTCATTCAGAATTGAATGATGCAATCAGATTGCTAGTTAATTGCCAAATTCTGAAATGAATGCCATTCATAATACATGCTTTTCACAATTCAGTTTTTGTATTTATTTTTTATTCTTATTCATTTATTTTGATTGTGAAAAAGTCAAAGATTCTCGTAGTGAGTATAATAAATAGTAAGAATGTTCAGAAGTAGTAGTCACTGGTGAATAGATTTATTATTAATAAATTTTTTTGTCAGTTTCTCTTATTCAGTTTAGTTTACGACCTTCTCAAATTATTAGCTATTTCCCTAATCTTTAACCTTCCTTTTTTTGCTGATTGATGCGATTTGATTTAAGTCGGATATCACATTGCGTCTAGTTTTATCAAATATTACTTGCATGGTTCCTTTGGATTATGGCGATATATCGGCCTCTGATTATTAATCAAAAAATATTTCTAAACGTCCATGACTCAAACGCATCAGATAAGATGTTTGCACACGAAACCGAAATAACGATTTGAATTGGAGATAATTCAATACATCGAGATTTTAGAGTGGTAGAAGGTAATATTGATTTTTATTTTAGAGAAGTTTTATTTCATTTCTGGAGATTAAAAGTTGAAGATAAATATTTTTTTTACACGCAACTCATTTATTCTAAAATTCGTGCCCTGGCCTAGTTAAATGAATAGTTTTAATTGAATTTGTTACGTAGTATCTCTCGATGTGTGTTTTATAAGCCGTCGTTAAAATTGCTCTCATTTTTTTAACTATTTAACTTACTTTTGTTTCATAAGCCTTTTTTTACTTAAACTTTTACTTTACTTAAAAGAATACGATAAGATATTTTTTTTTATTTGAACAGTTTTATTTAAAAGTAAATAAAACATCTTCAAAATACGTGTGCAAATTATTAAGTTGCGAATCATAAAAAATCTGTCATTTTTAAAATTCTGTTTTTGCAACAGTTGATATTAAAACGATCTTTATTATTACAACTAAATTTTTGTTATCATCTTTTCTCTTACTGAATTTATTTCATTTTACAGCTGAATCTTCAGTCATCTGTCAAGCTACTCATGTCCCTACTGAAACCTAAAGAACATAACCACAAATTAATATTGTCTATCGAAATTTTTCTTCAAAAAACTAATTTTTAATAAACAGGTTCTGCGAATTCTTTATCAATTATTGAGCAGTTCTAACATATATTAACTTTGCTTTACAGGCTTTAGAGCATATCCTTTTATATATATATACACACACACAAGGATTTTTTTTTCCTTCACTTAATATTTAGCTCGTGCATTTCTGTTCCGAAAAATTTTGGATTTGATTTTCCCCTTTTGTTTTCTGTACATCAGGCACAAGCCACTGCTTCCGTCTCATCCGTGGCAATACGTGCGATGCTGATGACTTTCTCTCATTCACTCCGAGACATTTCGAACCGAAGTTTCCGCTGTGAATCTCTTTTTCAAGCATCACGCAAACAAGCAAAAACCTAGGCTAATTGAAAATACCCTTTTGTTAATCTGGTTTATACGTAATTCTGTTTTTGCTTAACAAAAAACACTAAATACCTAAAACTTCAATACTGCATTCACCAAGACAATTTTTCTTAAAACACATCGTATAGTGACAAACATGTTATTGGTAGCTTCTGCTGTGAATTTATTCACAAAGCAGGATCACTGACATTCTTTTCTGTGATAATACCTGAAATTTGAATTCAGTGCAAGAAATTTTCAAATGTCACCTATCCATGAATGGGAATTCAGCTTACTAAAGGAATGCCACTGACATTCAGGAAACTGACATTATCAAAAATGGGATGGAAATAATAACAATAATAATAATCCCCCCCCCCCCCCCCCTTTCACTGATGAAAGAGTCATCCAAAGGCAACACAAGAAATTCGACAAGAAAAAGGGTTGTCTCCAGAAAATCGCCTGCCCGGAACGGGTGCAATATGCGCCATTTGCTGTGGGAGGGATGGAGAAAGGGAGTGCTTTATAATGATTGTGCAAACGAGTGGCACGTGACAAACCTTGGGGGGGGAGGGAGAAAATGAAGTATCAAAGCACGGCATGTGGGGTGTCTTGCGTGACATCTGCTTCCCGCCCCATATCCTAAAAAAACGAAGAGTGGCGAGAGCTCCCCACAAAAAGATGACTCGACTCCCAATTAAGGAAATGGCTGAATATCGTTCGAAATACAGAAAACAGTGTGGTGAGCACTCAGAACGATAATAAGCCGGTTTCAAGTCGAATTGCTTGAATAATGAGAGACGGTCAAGGCATCCGCTTTCAGCGCGGATCGGAAGAGTGAATTTAAATTGCGGTGCTTGTGCGCGTGTTTCCATATCACTCACCCCAAGTTTAGGTTTCTGTAAGTTCATTTATAATGAGCCTACATTTCTACCACTGAATCAATCGCAGATAACCTATAAAGAAATACGGATCACAGATACAGCAAACTCCAATATTATGCAGCCAATTGTTGCGGAATGAGTGCGGATATCGCTTCTCCTCTGATTCATTGTCCTTTCAATTTCTTGTAGAACAAACCAACAGCGTTGACACGAGGTAAAATTGAGTTATCCATATCTGTGCCTCCATTGTGCTTGGATTAGTATAAACGGAATTGAATTCGTTTGATAAATTGATTGATCAGGGCGCTGCGACAGCAAAAGAAGGAATTATAGGTGAGTCCTAAGGACCATTACTAACCACTCCCGTAGAAGGCAAGTCCTGCCATCGGCAGGAGGTAGCTCGACTCCACGCCATTACTCTATCCATCATAGGAAACTTCTCATCTCAGTGGGATTTGGACCAGTATAAAGTATTAAAAATTGAACGAGATTTTAATGTGATTGATTTTTCTCGTCATATTTTCCGAAAATATAATTGCACAAAAAATATTTTACATCATTTTACAATTTAAAAAAAAGCTTTTTCATTATATCCATTTTTTTCTCACACCATTTTTATTTGAATTTCGATGATTTATTAAAATCATGTTTCATTTCGTTATATTAACATCCCATTTTAAAGCAACACTAGTGCTACTTAGGATGGACCTTGTCATTTTGAGACCCGATCAGATGATCAAGAAGACAATTCTTCTGGCACCCCTACTCCTCTACATCAGCGGGAGGACATTTCATCCCAAAGGATTTAAAGAGTTCCAGACTAGCTTCTACGGCGGTTCAAGATTATCCAGTGGGTTCTGTTTTTAATAACATTCTGATGTCAAAGGATATGACTCCATCGGGAAGGTTCATGTGTTTCATAAAATAAACAGCAATAAGGTTATCGAAATAACATAGTTTTAACGTCTATTGATTCAGTGTTCATAAATATTTCACTGGAGGAATTGCGAAAGTCAAGAATACGAGAATCAATTAAAATGAAACAAAACCAATGTTCCGTGTTAACTATTTAGTCGCATAGGAAAGGTAGCATAAAATATATATATATAAAAAAACGTGTACAAAACGACATGATGTGAGAGAATAAACCTTATTCGATTTTATATATATCTTGTATTTGGAAAAATCATGGTTCTGATCTTCCCAAAAGTACTTATCCATCGAATTTTGAGACCTGCCGTCGGATTTAGGGGTCATTTATTATCAATCTATCTTAATCAGAGACGCCGGCAACAGAATCGAAATCAACGGAAGATCCGAGTTTGAAAGGATCTGTTGAGACTGCCAGAAGAATCGAGGTGCAATAACCATGAGCGTATTTAATACTCAGTTGTATACAAAGATGAAATACATAATTTGAAAGCTCAAGGTTTTTAATGAAAAATGGGATGATTAAATGATTGAATCCAAAGCACATGAACAGCATGTTTTTATTCTTAGCTATGAACTACAAGGAAAATAAAGAAATTTTGACACTGAATCCAATTGAATATAGAAATTGACACATAATCCGTTCCTTCATTTTAAGAACTGAAATGTACCCTATTTTGATCTTGGAAATATACATGTTTCAGATCAAATTTAATGAACCGGCATCTGTCTCATTCTTCTTACACACATTCAAGAAAGGCGAATCGGAATCGAGCAACAGGCTTCGAAAAGCATTGCTTTCACCCAGGCAAGCACCCCCCCCCCCCTCTTTTCTTCTTTTTTCGTTCATTCCTTCATTAGAAATTGGAGGGAAAATGCACATTTCTTCTAAAGAATACTGTTCACATCGCAACGAAACGGAATGCAATCACGAGACATTTCCATTATAAGAATTCACTCATTTGCAACTTCCCGAAAATGTTCTTTTTTATACCACAAGAGCGGGGAGGGACGGAAATGACGGATCGTGTGACATCTGCCGGATGCTAGTGTGTTCGTCACCCGTTTCTTGCCGATATGACACGCGTTGACCACCCCCGTGCCCCCCTTTAGCGCCATTCTTTGGCAGCCCCCGAGGAAACTAGGGAAGAGAAAAAACACGACATCGTTTGGAAGCCTATTTTTAGGTACCAAAGTCTTACCGATGGAGGGCAGAAGCACTCGAAAAAGATATCAAAAGAAGGGGGAGGGAGATATCAGAATGATGTCGAAAGCGCGCTTCAAAATAGATACTCGATTCTAAATCATGGGAACTAAATAGCTGCGATTTGATGGAGAATATCCGAATGTTGAACAATATTTTTTTTTAAAAAAAGGGGAGGGGGGGTGGCAGCCATTCTTTGAACCGCAGCAAAAATAATAATTGAAAATTAGGCAATACCTGAATTATTACACATAGAAATAATGTTCAAATTAAAAATATTTTCGCATAATTAATTACTTTTATTCTGCGCATAATTTAATTTCAATTTCTGATTCACATACATCTGGTGCTTTTGAATACTTTTTGAGGAAAAACAGATGCACGATGCTGTTCGAATTGAAATTATAATTCAACAAACAATTTCTTCTCACTGCACAATTCAAAAATTACTTCCTGCCCCACTTATCCGAAGGCTCGTTCCTTCTGCTTCCATTTCCAACTTTAAAAAGAAGGGAACCTCTACGAGAAGTCATGAGCTTCGAGTGAAAATGAATTATCATTTCACAGATAAAAGACATCTCAGTAACGTGAAAGAGAAAATCTAGATATCCCACTTTAGCCCAGAGTTCATCCCTTTGCTGTTGCTCATAACTGAAAATGAATGGAATGAACGATTCATTCATTTATTTTTTTCCCCGAGCGGTTCGAAAAGATGGCGATGACAACGCACTGTTTCCGAGATGCACCGGGACACGTCGTTCTCATGAGTTTAGTGACATTATTTGTTGGTGTTAAATAATCCAAAGTTTCTACGGAGTATAAGTTTAAAGAGCTGAGCGTCGAGCAAGGTTTAAAATAACGAAGCTACAAAACGAAACATTATCTTCATAAATTTGCGTAATTCTTGATGCATTTTTTTCTTCTCTCCTCTTTCAAGCCTACAAGACGACTTCGCAATGCATGGCGAATTGTAATATATAAGGTACAATAAAATCCTTAATATTTTTAGAATTTGTCAAACTTTTATTAAAACTGCGAAATGCATCAGGGGACATATTTTTTGACATAAAAATTATAAATCTTATAATACAACATTTTTTTTACTAAAGATGAGTATCAATTTGTATGCAGATGATGCTAAATAAGTATTTAATTTTAAATTATGGAAACTATTTACTTTAAGAAGTGATATTTTGCGTTCGGCGTGTATCTCTTTCTTATGTTCGCATTGCCTTACTTTACTTGCCTGCGTTTGAGCGAGTGATTTGTGTCTTTCTTTTAGGCATTGTTAAATCACTATACTGAAGCAAATGAAACCTGGTAAAAACATAGTCATTATTACAAAACAGAAATTTGTTAAAAAATAGCGATAAAGTAATTAAAGATAACATTAATTTTAATGCGTTTCTTTTCTTTCTTTCATTAAGAAATAACAACTGAAAGAAATATTGTGCAAAAATGGAATTCATATCATGTCAAAATTTTGAATTTTAAGAGGATATTGAATATTTCTTGTAAGATCATTTGCACCGAGTTTCCTGTAAAAAAATATAAAATTTCGTTTATTTTCTAATTAATAAAAAAACTCACTACTTTTTACGCTTACAAAAACCGGACGGTGTTCTTCTCTTATCTTAAATTATATTCGATAAATAAAAATTCGGTCGAAATCGGTTGCGACGTCTGGAGATTGGAACCATGCACGCACAAATTCTGTTTTACTTACATACTTTGTCCCAAGAGATATTTGTACACTCTAGTAAAATGTTTGTTTTAGTAGAACAGAAGGCCATACAAACGGTAATAATAAATATGTTCATTTAAACGATACGCTTGCTTGCATTCAACGAAATATTTAGAAGAAAAATTGTATTTCAATTACATAGAATGGAAATAGTGCGTGTTCCCAAACAAAAAGTGCTCCGCGCAATGTTCTTAACAGTTTCCTGTTTTTCAGTATGATATCGTCAATACGTTTTTCCATTCATAACATCTTTGATTTCGGGTGTTATCGTGTACTTCCGATGGCTGCCTTCAAGGCATTTACCGATGGCTGCCTTCAAGGCATTTACCGATGACAATTCATCCGCAATCATTTATCTTGCTCGATATAACACATTCGAAGCTGGATTTAGATCAGTGCTCATTGATGGCTACTTAAGAACAATAATATTTTTCGAGTTTAAGGAATTTTTCGTAGCAGTGGATGAAAACATTATCATCCTGATATTCCAATATCGTTCCTTCGTACTTTCTGCAAATGGCAGAAAGTACGAGATTTCGAAGATTTAAGATGATTTCCTAGAGTTAAATCCACGTTCCATTATAGGATATATCAACCGTCTTTGGCGACCAACTAGTTCGACAGGCATAATGCTCGCTAAAATTTTTAGTTAAATAATAAATAGATTGGTCTCTTAATAGCTTTTAATGAGAAGTATTTTTAAGTTTCAAATGACGATAGGAACATAAATCATATTATTATAAAAAAACTTTACAATATTTTGATCATTGTACCATTTATCTCACTAATTTGCAGTCAGATGAGATAAGATTTCAATTTGAATTTGAAATGGAAGAGATAAAACTTCAGTAAATACGAAAACGTTTTTGCTGAAATCAAACATTTTTTAAAAATATGACTACAGAAAATCGAATTTTTCATCATTGTAATCTTATGTGCATCACAGAACATTGTTTAAATAATTTATGCAATATTTCAAAGAATTTTCAATAAAAAAATTCTCTGTTTCATCATAAAATTCAGTTTTATCTTCAAAAAGATTTAAATGCTCTACAAAGACTTGAAAAATATTTTCAAAAGTACATTTGTCACTGTACTTCGGCAAACATTTACGAAATCTAGATTCTATACAGTCCTTCGATCCTATAAATCATTTAATAAAATTATCCCGACAGTATAACGTTTCCTTCTTCTATGATGAAGCCTGACCGAGTGTAAAGCTCCGAACTATTAAATAAGCTATTAAAGCTTTATTTTAGGACAATCAACCATTTCATTATCTTCGGGAAAGTGCAAGAGCTGATTGGCATATTTTCTTCAAGACGATTGATAAAGAGGTCTAAAATCGCGCATTTTTATAGAATAGAGACATTCAAATTTTCATAACTCAATCAGTTTTCATTGCAAAAGAGTGATACTTTTTTATATATATAATATTAGCGTCCCAAGAATATTTTATTAAATACGACACACAAAATAGAGGATCTGTATAAAAGTTTAAATTTAGTATTTCATCAGAACATTTATTGATTCATATAATTATTTATTTCATTTAGACCTTTTTTTTTATTATACACGCCAATTAATAAAGATTTAGAAATAAGTTGTTGGGCCCTGATTAGAGTTGATATTATGTATATACTAAAACATTTATGCTTTAAATAAAGCTACATCATTGAATTAATAATATAGCTATTAAAAAAAACCGACAATTTTTCTTGTCTTTATTTTTTTAAAGAAAATATCAGATTTCATATTTATTCCGCTTCATTCAAACGCCTGCTGAACTTCAACACTAGTTTGCAGTAAGAATTAATTTAGTCTTACAATTGGGATTTTTATCAACGTGATAGTAAAGGGCTGATAAAAGAAAATTAATTTTTTCCATGCACTCGTAACATGCTCGTGCAAGTTAAATTTGATTCTTATTTTCTGCGAAACAAATGATTGGAAAATATAACTAAATATTTTTAAAAATTCATTCAGAATACCAATTTTATTTATAAGCTAAAACTTTAGTATCATTTGAACTTTAATATGGTGTAAAAATCAATTTTGTTCTGAAATATTTTCGGAAAATTTGCCAAAATGTCCTTTTATTTTTAATTAAAAATTTTTTACAAAAATCGCCCCGAGTTGCACATTCCCACTCAAAAGAGTGCATAGTTTAAAATATGTAACAGCAGGACAAACGGTCCGGCTTGTAGAGAGTCATCTTAATTACAATCATAGCCCACTGTCATTTCTTCCGGAAGCTTTGAGCGCGCATCATATAACCAGATTCGATCATTCGTTTATGATCAATATTCTCGAACATTTGCAACCGGAAAGCCCTTGTCATTTAGCGAAACGACATTTTCTGACTTGAAGCGTTCTGCGAATTTCCGTCACATGTGGCCTAATCCAACGAGATTTTGGCTCATATGGCGACTTCCGAGTTAATACATCATACAAATCATACTGTTAGAAATATTTATAAATTTCAAAGTTTCTTTAACAGTCTGACTGAATAATTTCAAGTGCAAAATTTTGTTCGCTTTTTCAGCAGAAAGCAGCGAAGCTTTGACATCTTAAAACGCAGAATGAACGACCGTTTCCTTTTTCTTACAATGTACTTATATTAAGACTCATGATTACAGATAATAATCATCTTGGATGAAATTTTATTTCTCTATAAACTTTTGGGAAGGTCCATACATAGTTAAAATTACTTTTATTTACATTAAGATAATGCAAAAAAAAAAAAAAAAATCAATTGACTTTTTTACTTCAAATTCTGACACTTTCACTCGAGTCAACGCAAATTATAAATGACACATTAAACTGCTACAGTAAAAAGCTATAAATTCATTTATAAAGCTAATGATCTTCGAGAGTTTCAGCTAAATTAGATTGCTAATTTTAATCCTTTATATCCTAATGGTTCCTTTTAGGTATAATTTTGACGTTTCTTGAGACAAAAGGTATCATATGGAACCACTGGCGATACAGGAGAGTTCGGGAATTCTTTTTAATCACTTTTATAGACTCTAGTTGTACAGATGCTGCGATTCCGTCAGAAAAGCGCAGGCCAAAAAAATATCTTTTGGCGCTTTCTTTTGCTTGGTCTTTCCGCATTAATTTTCGTTCAGCTGTGCAATGATAAGAGGTCCCTTCTCATAAATTGACACATAAGAAAACATAAGGTGTCTCTAACGATACATCTCATCAATAAATACTAAAATAATCAATTTAAAAATTTGACACGCTCATTTGTTCACATTTAGCATAAACTTCCCCGCTGATTAAAAAAAACAATTCAGTAATTTGTGTAAAAGTAACCAAGTATTAATTTTTAAGCTCAAATTAAACGTCGTCAACATCTCTATATTTCTCCTCTTCAAAACCATTCCTAAGAACCCTTAAATGTATAGTTCGGCTAAGAAAGCAATATCTTTTTTCTAAACAATGTTAAGCAAAGCGCACAATGTCTGGAGTATCAGAAGGAATACGCCTCTCACGTTTTAAATTGCAATCTATATTGATTCGTCATGGGCCAAATTTTAAATCACTTTCCTCTATTTGCTTATTTAAAACTTATCAAACAAAGACTGCTGCTTAAAGTTTTTCTAATGAAACTCAAACAGCTTCATACCGATGAACGACAGAAGAAGACATCCCAAACTTCTCGCTTCGTCTGATGCCATGAAAAAAAAAATGAGAATCTTAAAGCTCACTCGTGAGCAAACTCAAGAGAAATCTACAGCAAGAAAGATAAACAGCGTGACCGGCCACTCGCAGGTGGCTCAATGGTCCACAAAGTGTCAGAGACCGTCACCGACCGCCGGTCATCTATGGCGACGGTGATCAGCGGCTTGTGGCTAAGCCCGACCACAGACAATAGGAACGGACAGGCCGACGCCCAACGCCACTTTCCTTCGTGTTCAGAACTGCTTTATAAAAAATAAAATTAAAAAAAGAACCTGTTTGACGCGTGGCATTTTAATAAACCTTGTCTTAAGGATCTTTAAGAAAGAGAGAACGGCTCGCGATGACGGTGGGCGGGTTTCTCTTCCAAGAGCGTTGCCACTGTACAGGACGTTTTACAATTTTCTTATTACTTTTAGAAAGAACTTCGCAAACTAAAGAAATAGTATGTAATAGTAAATACAGTTATGAATTGGCATCAGTACCAAAATACATAACTGGAAAGAAGTTTTCCGAAATTAATTATTTCCTGTTTAATAATTTATAATCCAGGATTCAGAGTTGTATAGCAAATAACAAATATTAAAATAGAGTTTTTAGTAGTAAATACAAAATTCATAGAACCGCAGTGTTTTTAGATTGTTCCGTTCGTGTAGCTAAGGATGACGCGCTGACGCTTTTCGGAAAGATAAAGAGAGAATTTCAACGGTTACAGTTTCATTAACTGAGTCAATTTTTAGCCGCTTTGATGTAATATTAAGAGCAAAAGTATATCATACAGCCATTACTGAATTAAAAAAGAAGTTCGAATAGTTCTTTCTCTCTCTCGTAGATGGATTAAAATGCTATAAATAGAGTAACAGCTCAAAAAACGTTATGTAGTTCAATCGACAACGACTATTACTTAAAAATAATACTAAATGCCTCCCTTCTAAAAAAAAAAGGGGGGGGGGGCGATGATAAAATGTTACATTGACAGTTGTGTAGTGATGATGATCTGAATGTACATTTTTTATGTTCTTAAAAGGTACATAAATAAAATTGAAATGTCATTTTTTTAAAATGCAGAATAAATAGATTTAAACAGAAGCTACAAAATAGATTTTCCCCAAATTTTGAATATAAATATTATGAAATGCAAGGAAGATTTTAAGGCGAATCCAAGACAGCTATTTAAATAGTTCATTTCTTACGTATTAAAAACCTCTTCTACTGCGTACGCGCAGTATTGCGCTAGTTAACAAAAAGACGGCATCCACGATTTGTTTAGTAAACTGAATCTAAAACAGATAAAACATGAAAGTATGATTTATTTAAATAAAATTTATTTTACTTTACTGGTATTGCAAAATGGCCTTTGACTTGAAAAAATATTTTGAATCATTCTTTTACTTAAAAATGGTTACTTGCCTAATTGCTCTTAAAAGTCGATGGGAATGAAATTCAATGCTAAAGAAGGCTTTCATATTCCATATTACAAACACATGTTTAAGTTGCTGCTGTCTGCTTAGCCAAATTTTGGATAACTCATCAAAAATAATTAATATCTAATTATAAAAATAAGCTTTCTGAGGATTTAAAAATCATTTGGAAGGATCCCTACATTTTTCGAAAAACTGCATGATATTAAAATTCTTCCGTGCAATACATTTTCTACTTTAAACAAAGAAAGCTGCACAAAATAGAAAGTATATGCATATTATAATATTTCATATAAAAGAATCTTTTACATGAAATGTATATATTTCAAAGTATTTGTTCAGTGCGCTTTACGATTTCCCTCTCATCGCGGCCCAATAGCTAAATTCTAACTTATGACGGATGAAAACAGTGGCCGCTGCTTCTAGTAATCTTTATCAATATGCATAAAAAAATTCGCCGGTTCCTTGCGGTGTGAGCGATTTTGATGGTTGGATGCGAAAGCCGAAAGCCAGCTGCACAGATTTTCATTTCGCTTCCTCTACTGAATTATCCCTCTCCGTGCAGTGCCTTCCTTCATGCCGTGTCAATTTCACGATAAGCATGACAGAAAAATGTACGGGAGCCAGCAGAGAGTTCGGGAATGTTGAAAATTAATTACTAGCTTAACAAAATAATCAAGGATTAAAATGCAAATTGGGACATTCGTCACCTTCAAACAGAATGGTTCGAGAACGCCCTCTTTCGGTTACTTTTGGAATCATTCTGTCCATACATGGAAAAATAAAGCCAATTATATTTATGCAAATCAAAGTTGTTGGTTTTTTTTCGTGATCATTATTACTTTTAATAAGAATCTTTGAAATTTGCACACATTTATAAATCACCCTGTATTTAGTGGCGGAAGTTGTCATGTATGGGAATTTTATATACTGCCCTTCTTTTTTTCTATTCAAGAAAAAAGAAAAGATCCGAAAAAAAACAAAAAACCCCGATAAGTCTACGTGTTACTGGATTTGTATACATAAAAGAAACTATAAGGAAATGATTTTAGAATGGATACCGTAACTTTGATGGGTTGTGATTAAATGAACTCCATCAGGAGGCTGAACTCCTTCGCCAAATTTCGACATCATATTAACTCTCTGGTTTTTGAGCACCAACATATATAAATATTTATATATAAAAATAAAAGGAAATATTTTTGTGCAGAAGCTTCTTTAAGTAACTTATTTGACAGTACGGTTCATCTCACTTTAAATTTTATATTATATAAGTAACCAATCTAAAGTAAGAAATAGTTTGAAAATGAAACTAAAATGAAAACGAAAGCGAAACCGTTTCGAAATCGCAACAAAAATTATTTCCTATTCAAACTAAAACCAAAAATGGAACAGGTAAAAACTTCATAGTATTTAGAGAGCGCAAATGCAGCTCCTTCTAAAACACAGATGAACTGAAACAAAAGTATAAAAATCAAGTTAAAAGGAAAAACAAATAACCAAATAAAAAAATATAGAAAAAGAATCCGGCCTGAAGACTTTTTCAAGGGTCATCCTCAGGCAGGGATTCAAAAAAAGGGATTTTTTCTGTTAAGGAAATTCAGACAATTACGTCTAATAATGATTCCTTCGTGACCCGAAAATCCCCTGAAATTAGGCCCAAGATATATACCATTTTAACAGAAAGGAAAATACAAAACAACAAATTAGAAGAAAAACCACTAATAAGGAAAAAAAAACAACGGATTCAAACGGATTCTTTTTTCATATTTTTTTATTTGGTTATTTGTTTTTCCTTTTAACTTGATTTTTATACTTTATATATATATATATATATATATATACCATCTACCAATAAATAATTGTACACCTGTGATAAAAGAGATAAACACAATTTATTCATATTCAATAGTTAGTAGAGTTTGGTCACCTGGAGATATTACAGCCTTACTTCCGGGGCATACGTTCCACAAGTATTTGGATGATGGACAATGATATTTCCTTTTACTCGGCTTGGAGAAGACATGCAAGTTCTTTCACCGACTTTGGAAGGTTGCTGCCCCCTTAATTGATCCCCCAACTCGTCCCAGCGATTTTCTATGAGATTCAAGTCCGGACTTCGGGCAGATCAGTATAGTCAGTTCACGTCATAGTCAAAATACCAGTCCATGATGGACCTCGCAACATAGCAAGTGGCATTGTCATTTCTAAAAATAGCAATGATACAACCCGTAAAATTGCCACAGCGTAGGAAGTACATTGCTGTCTAGAATAGTGAAATAGGAGTCGGCGTTAAGCTTAGAATGAATTGGGATCAAGGACCCAGTTCGTATCACAAGAAACATCCCTAGACGACAATTCCCCCTCCGCCAAGCGTTACTGTAGACACAGTGCATTCTGACAAAAGACGTTCCCCATGCATACGCCAAACCCAGATTCTGCATTCTGACTGGTAGAGATTGAACCTTGATTCACTAATCCAGAGAACGTGCTTCCGCTCATCTACGGTCCAATTTCGACCTGCCTTGCATCACCTCAATCGAACAGCGTGGTTGGATTTTGTAATCAAAGGCTTATGGGCGGTAGCACGCCCATGGAAACCAAGCAAATATGCTTCCTCGAGGATGATATTTATCGAAACAGCAGTCCCGGATGCTTGTTGGAACTCCTGGGGTATGTGGGCTATCGGTTTGGAGTGGTTTTTCCGAATTTCTTTGGACAGCATTCGTCGATCTCACTCTCTTAGCTTCGTGGGTTGAAATACATTCCCACAATCTCCACTCACCTTCCACTTCTTAATCACAAAACCCACTGTCGATTTTTAAGCTGGGACTCTTACTTCTGTAGCAAAATATATAATGTTGGTGTTCTTTTCAAAAAGATTACACAACTTCTTTTACAGTCCCTTTCACGCTTAAATGTGTCTTTTATGAGTAATTTAGTAAAAAGGGGACAGATATATGAATTCACTTTTCTTCACTTAGTAGCTAAAATTCATCTTTTAGTATGAAAACCTCCGAGAGTTCTACTGGACCTCTATTGAATCGATTAAAGCAATAAATTTTAGTCATAGTTCTTTATCAACCCAATTTATAAATATTCGGTCATTAACCTATGCCTAGATTCCCAAGATATAAGTTTCCAAAATGGAGAAGCGCACATCAAAACATCCGGGACTTATGAGTTGTCATCTAAAATTACATAAAATAATGTCTACGCAAAACAATCTGTGATTAAAATGTTTTGGAGGAAACACTCACATGTAACTTCAGTTACATGTGAGTGATGTTTAATTCAACCTATGTAATTCCACACACCTGGATGGATTAAAATCTTGTAAAGTAAAAATTTTCCACGACATCCTTGAGGTAGTAAAATGGGGACGAAACGTTTCAAACGTCGTAATTTCAAAACATATCATCGTATAATAATAAATTTTTCAACTCATTCAAAAATTAAATAATAATAATAACACATGCTTCATTTCGCCACTTAACGCCATCCCTATTAACCAGTATTATATATGTTGCAATATCTTGGCCAAAACCGATCAAATAAGAAAGTAACATAACAAAATAATTCTCTTATTTAAAGCCCTATATATTTACAACGTACAACTTGTTCCCATCTAGGTTAATATTATTTACAAAAAAAAAAAGTTCCATTAGGAAATAGTTTCTCGATTAAATCGGAGAATTAGTTGCCAAAAAAAAAAAAAAAACTGCTAACTTATCTTAGCTTAAAGAGCTACCCCAGAGTCGCTCCAGAAATCTACCGATCTTCAACGGGTGGACATTAACACAGAAGCTCGAAACATACGGAGCTTCTTAAAAAATCAGGAACAACTTTACCGCACTCCGACGTCTCTCCGAATTCCAATTCGAAACTTTTCTTTTCTTCTTCTCTGGAAAAAAAATCCGCATTTTATTTTCATCAAATACCCGCCTCTGTTTTCTTATTGGTGAACTTGAGTTCTCTATTACGCCTCTTTAATGGTCTAAATAGAGGTAGTGTCTGTTAATGATCCAGCTTTGTGGCCTATCGCCTCTTGAGTACATGTTCAATTATAGTCAATTCGCATCTCATACCGGCTGAAGTGCACCTAGGTTTGACACTTAATGACAACGGCTGCAGGTGACTGATCGTGTGTTGATAACTTGAGGAGTCTTTACATAAGGGAAAAATAGTTTAGCATCTGGATGTTTTGACGTTCCTTTTCCTTGAAGACACGATGGATCTATTTAAAACTACGGGATACAAATCTGTCTTCCCACACCTGAATATAGAAACAATTGGCCAGACACAATGACTCTCCCAGTGAAAAAGATATATTTGGAGGTCCGTATGCACTTAACTATGTGTGGGTAAACGGGACACGTCACATCTGATTTGCATGCCATTAAGAATGTGAGGGAAAAGAGGATACTACTAATAAAATGTGACTAAATAGAAGAAACTTTTGAAAATATTAAACTTTGATTTATTTCACCACTGGAGGTATAATTTACGTCTAAAGAATAAGTGAAAAGAAATACTTCAGTCTACATCGCAATACAATAGTAGAAGAGACCAAAAATTCCCCCTTATTTCTTTAATATGATATTTTGATAGAGATTTCTTTGCCAGGTGTCGATTTTGGAAAGAGAATTTCAGTAATTTTTGAAAGAATATCGTAAGCGTTAAATTTTTTCATTCCTTCTCTCTGAGTGTGGGAAATGCAAGTCATCAATTTTTTACAGAGCATGTAGAATTAATTAAATAAAAAAAGTGGGAATTGGATAAAGAAATAAGAGAACGTTTTCGAATGAAGTTAATATGAGCTAAATTAAGATACAAATTAACTAAAAATTAAATTACATTTAACAATATCATCACATAAATATATATATCGGAGTATGGCATTTTCACTGCATAACTTTCAGCGCTGATTTCATATGCGAATATTTTATCTTTATTATAAATATTTGTTCAATTCAAAATTTTCTCACAAATGCTGAAGCTTCGAGGACAGTTCATCAAATAATTAATATTTCATTAGTAAAAAATATGAGATAGAGTTAGACTGGATTTTAAGAAATATGGAATCGATTATAAATGTTTGATAACAGAATTCGGAAGCATCTTTAACAATGCGAGTATTTTATTTTTTTATAAAAATAACTGCAAGGTAAAATAGCTTTTATTATAAAAAATATTAATCATGCTTACACTTTTAAGGTTAGCACAGGTATGAGAAAAGCTGTTTAAAATCTTGCCCCCCCCCCCAAATAACAAACATCCATTTGAAAATGAAAACTCTTCTATGTACCTCTCTTTATTTGCTAAATACAAGAACACTCTTTAAATATAAACCGGAAGAAGACGAGGCACCTTAATGAAAAAGAGCCATGATTTTCAATCAAAGGAGAAAACAGAAGTGCGTTGTAGCAGAGATCCAAGAAATATCGTTACGTAAGCCGAATGTCCCTAGCATCAGGCTAAAGGGAAAATAGCATTTTGCGACTCGGCATGAAATTCTCGTTCTGAGTTGGATTCGGATGATGTTTCAAAGAGGCTCTTGAAAACGTTAAAAACATGGAATGAAATGCAGTGGATCCACAGTGGAAAAACAGGTGGAATTCACAGCACGGGACAATGCGCCATTTGATGTTAGAGGACAGTCACTAGAAGGAACTGGTTCAGGAGTAAAGAGAACGAGCACGATTAAATAAAAGTATGATGGCGCAAACACGTTCACAGCCGGCACAAAAACAATACTAAAAGCAAGGATCTGCATACAAAAATTTTAAATAGAAGGAGCTCCGAAAATACACTGGCAAAGGAGTTTTCTTAAAAGATTTTTTACGTTTATTATTTTCTAGTTTTTAGTCTTTAAAAAAATAAATCATTTAAACCTTGTCCAAAATAGAGCGTGATCATGCCTACATTACAATACCATATTTATCTAAATAGCCCGAATTTACATCGTACAGAAAATTACCTTCTATTTCTAATAATAAATATTTTACTTTTTACATACTCTATATATTTAATATTCTAGGTGGCATAGTAATATTTTTTCTCTAAAAAATATTTATTGCTGATATTATTTTATTCTTAATTTCTTATACCAATATTTTATATTATTCCTATGAAAAGCTACGTAGGAGATTGGACTTCCGGCAGAAATTGAAACTTTAGCATTCATATTTATATTTTAAATTTTAAGGAATACCCGTCATTTCTTCCTTGTGTTTTCATTGTATCTCAATTTCCGTATAATTTTTCTGGATTTGCATAAAAGCTTTTGATCTCCTACTATTTACTATAATATTAATAATAGCATGCTTAATTTTTATATATATTTTCTACTTTTATACTCTTAAATCTATTTCATCTTTCATCATTATAAATAATATGAAATTTAAAACAAATAATTTTTAAAAAATCAATATTGCCACTCCAAAAGAACTCGAAATATCTAGCACATGAAGTATAAGGTGAAAAATCGTTATAAAATTATAAACATGAATCATGCGAAGACAAATAAAAGCGTTCAAAAGTCACCTCGCGGAACATCAAATCTTCACGCATAAAAAAACGATGGGCAATGCTGAAGGTTTTGTTTGTTTCAATTCAATATCACCGAAACTGAGTACCGGAATGCGATATACAAGTCTTTGCCGAAGCAAAGCAACCTGAGCAAAACCAAACACAAAAAATTATGAGATTGCTTATCTCGTGTCCCACAAAATGCCACTCGGTTTATCTTTTATTGACTTTTTGAGCCGGAGTGTGCTAATCGCAAACAGCAGACGAAAGAAGTTCGAAGTGCAGCTTCGAAAGGACTTTGGAACCCATCCATCTAGGGAGTGAGTCATGGGCGGGTCGCTGAAGGCATCTACCCCTTTGTGGTCAAGACCACACCTGATGACAAGGAAAAGGAAAGCCCCCCCCCTCTTTCTTTTCTTTTTAAACATCTTTTGATGAGATCAGAGTATGAGGTTACGTGGTCAGAGCGGACAGTGGCTACAGCGGACACATGAGAGGAGCTGGGTGGGCAAAGCGGACATTCTTGCGCCTATTGTGTTGTTTCCCTAATCAGTCACATGTCATCTATTGTGTAGTTTCGAGCTTTACGCCTGCTGTAGAGATACCCACACCGTTTACACCGAAAAAATAAATTAGGAATAAGTTGGGTATATGTAAAAGAAAAGACACATCGTTATAAAGGAAATGTAAAGACAAATTTTCAATACGAAGTACTGCAGAAAACTGAACATTCCTGCGTGCCCAGCGTTGCTGAGATCGAAGTCAAAAGGAAGTTAGAGACTTGCAGAAAAAGAGTCCGAGAAGAAACATCAGTTCGCGTTCCCCAGATATTTCAAGAACTTTCAGAATTTTATCAGAAAGGTTATGATTTCGTTACTAACATATCAACATACTCCAATGCCAAGACTGTTTTATATAAGGAGAAGGAGAGGAGAAATGCTTTGGGAGCTACCCAAAATGCCAACGACATTCAGTTTGCAAACGATACACTTATGCTTTTTAATGGAGAAAACTTTCTTCGTTTAGACTTTAAAAATGACCAAGATAACAGGACTTTAGTATTTAGAAGAGAAGACCTTTTGGAAAATGGAAAGACCTTTTTCTTAGATGGAACATTTAAAAGTTTTCCGAAACAATTTGCTCAAATATATACAAAACACGTCGATTTAAGTACAGCAACTTTGACCAACGTTTATCCATTTTGCATTTTTGCATTTCTGCACGATAAGAGACACGCAACTTACATTGCAATGTTTCAGGAAGTGAAACGTTGGTGCCCTAAGTGGAAGCCGGACATAATAAAATTGGATTTTGAAGCCGCAGTCATCAATAATTGTATGTTAGAATTTTCCCAGTTCGACTGTTTCCGGTTGTAACTTTCATTTTAATCAATGTTTGTGGCGTAAAATACAAGAAATGGGTCTAGTAAAGGAATATAAAGGGAACGAAGATATAAGAAATGTCTGTAGAATGATTTATGCATTAGATTACTTGCCAATTGAGCACATAGACGATGCTTGGAGCATTGTAAGGGAAAAGGCTTTTAGCATTGACAAACGTACCACATTCATTGATTATTTTGTCGAGCAGTGGATGGACAATCCAAATATGCCCATTAAAGTTGGGAATGTATATGGACAGCGTCATAGGACAAATAATTCTGTTGAAGGGTGGAATTCCAAATTAAATGCAATCACTGACGGAAACCAGCCTAATGTCCAATTATTAGTTAAAATACTAAAAGGAGAAACACAAAAAGTGTCTTTTAATTTGAAATCTAGAGAATTAGACGACCCTGGAATAAAAAGGAAAAAAGCATATGTAAAATCGGATGAAAGAATTGAAAGCATCCTAAAAGAATTCGAAACATCAAACAATTTAAAAAAATGTCTAAAATCTTTAAGTTCTGTAACTAGGTTGGACTAAATCCAATGATAAATGATATTTATGCCTTCATAATAAATCTTAGATAGTATTTATTTACTTGCATTTATTTTTCTTTTATTAACTTGTATTTGTTTTATATCTTTTAACTAATTAATTTTATGGCAATTGCACCTGTTCTAATATTTTAATATTTATTTGACACTAAAATGCAGTTTTCCACAAAATCCCTGAAATTCGCACTATAATATAATATAAATAATTAAATTTAATTGGCAAAAATGTATTTATCCTTGTAATTCGATAATCAAGTGCAAAAACAGAAAATTTCGGTAAAATTTTTTTTATCCTACTGTTTTAAATTATATTTGTGTTTTTTAAAAGCATTTATTTACTTATTTATTTGCACCCTTTATCTGTTCTAAGAGGGGGGGGGATGTGTCCGCTCTAACCATGATGAGTTTCGGAGTGTCCGCTCTGACCACGAAATCTTATGTGTCCGCTATAACCACGTACGCTGTAACCACCCCCCGGGGGGGGGGGGGGGGGGGGGGGGGGGACAGAAAGAGAGAAAATCCTGAAAGCAGAAATTGTATAAATATAGCCTTGACAAGAAATTTTGCCATTTTTCCCCCGAAAATAATCAAAACAAAGTCTCCGCATGAAACAAATATATATATAGAATCCTTTTTTAATTTAACTTCCTTAATTTATCTTAATCAAAATACCCTATTTTAAATCGGTGGCAAAACAGCGACCTTGCCGTCTAACGATGGCCCGTCAAAGATCAATTGCAAGTTGGCAGGCGTCATTTTTTGCGTGCCTCACGAGTAGAAATTGGTTACACCGTACCTGCGCGCTTTGTTTTTTGTAGGACGTATGCATTGCAGTAAAACATTTCATTAATACGAAGAACTTTGAAGATTATTTCAATAGTGACATCGAGGAAAACCCGCAATTTAACGAATTCAAAGTTTCGTAGTTCGGCGAGTTTTAGATACAAAAGATTGAGTCAAAAGTATTATACTAAAAATGGCCTCCAGAACCGAAGGACTGCATAAAAACTTAGATGTCATAACATTTTCAACACTACATCTATCAACCGCAAAAGACACATTGATTTACAACATTTAGAATATCTTTCCCCCTAGTGTAAGTATATGCCTATCTCTAACAATTTAGGGTTCACTGCAAATACCTTGCGGCCCGTACGCGCAAATACATACACATTCTCCTTTCCTAGACTTTTATCCAGAACACAATAAATAATAAAATGTAATTTTTATTACTAAATAGACAGTGATATTTACTATATCAGTATACATACTGTTACGGAAAAATTTCTGCCCACATAAAATTTTGTTAACTAGACAGGTTCGCTGTAGTGGGTGTATGGTGACACAGTCAACAGGCCTCAATAACGACGTTTATTAACAGATGATGAGGTGCACAAGCAAAACACGGCACCCCACAAGTAGTAATAAATAACCACAATAGCACACAAAGTGGCCAGTCAGAACTCATCGTGAAAGGAGAATTCATGCAGCTATTTATTAAAATCTTTCCAAACGCCTGCAATATTACAATGTCTCCTCATTTTACCTGTACTCAACTGCCGACTCCCTACCATACGACTGGCTACTCAGCACAAGATTCGGTGATACTCTAATATTAGATCTTAGGCCTTCAGTTCCCAGTTCACTCATCGCTTGAGTTCCACTCAATGCTTGCGTTTCGCTGGATTGATCCAACTGATTTGTTGTATCATTTAACACACACTGACTCCACATAGCTCTGCCTGCCCTTTATAGTTTCCAGAGCAGGAAGTCTTGAAGAATCAGCATCATTCGTCTCTTATTTGTCCTATCGCCAAAATCCCTGAAGATTCTAGTATTATCCATTTTGTCACTAAATTCGTCGCCAAACTATCGCTAAGTTGCAGCAAGTCAGGGTGGCAATGACCCGACATCAAGCATTCAATAGTATGTCTTACAATGGAAGTAACTATGCTGGGAAACACCATGACAGATTCGTAACAATATATTGCATGTCATCTCGCCTCTTAAATCGACTCTCTACAAAAGAGTGAGAAGACCTAATATATGACCTATCCTAATGTTAACTCTCTTTGTTTTTGTGTTTTGTAGAAAAATGTCCATTTTCATAAAGGAATGATGGAAATTCTCGGTGTCTTCAGTAAACAGAAATGAGATCGAACAAAGACAAAATAAAGTACTATTGAATGCAGTGCCGTATAATTTACAAAGTTATAACTCAAGATATATCTTAAAGATCCATTTTCTGGAAGGGGAGGGAAAATATGTCATAATAATAAATGGACCACATGAGTGTATTTATGGAATTGTCACATAGTTCAGGCTCTTATCATTTACTGATTGAAGAATGTATTACAGGGATTTCATTCTATCAACTTTGTCAGTTTTTGATTCCATAACTCACTGATGTGATTTATCATAAAATTAATATTTTAGAATGAATCTTTATTCTAAATGAATAACGCAAAATTATGAGAAATAGAATAGAGGCATATTAGACAATTACTTAATTTGTCACGGTTACTTAATTTACCTCTTTCATTTGTACTCTTTGAGCCACCTATGAGATCAGAAAAGATAAATCTCAAATCAAGTCGAAATTTTACCACGCACAGTTTAAAATAAAATGTATTTAAAAAAAAAATCATAACTGTAACAAAGTAACTTTGATATTTATGGCACATTTTGGATGGTAAATAAAACGTGGCTTAGTTTTCGTTAATAATTCTGATTACATTAGAATAATATTGATTTTGCGATATTAAGATTGTAATAATTTTAATAACAAATCTTTAAGAAAAGTAAGCAAAAGAGAAAAATATCGGGGAAATTAATAGGTTCAATAAGGGTAGTTGGGAACGAATTTTGCAGAAGTTCTCCTTTTCATCGATTTAAAATGTTCTCATGGGAACATAATGCTCTGGAAAGATCACTGAACTTTTTCTTCCCGCCTAATTATAAATTCACTAATAAGCAATCTAAATTACAGTATCGTTCCTAGAAAATATAAGGTAGTTGGGAACACACATTTAGGCCTGTGGTTCCAGTAATGATTTGATATTATATTATATATATATATATACACACACACAGAGAGAGAGAGAGAGATAGACACTGGTGTGCAAAACTTAATCAACAATGTAAATTTTAAGCAGGTAGCCATGAAATTGCAGAAAAAGGGTAATTTCGATCAGTACAATTAACAAACAATTCACTAGAAAGGTGATGCGTATGCAAATCTCAGGAACAAAACATCATAGAAGACTTGAGTATACCGAAAACGTGTGCAGGCGGCGAGCGCAGCTCAAGACTACAAGGAAAGGAAGAACAGAGACGCAATTAAAGGCATTCGCTGCAAGCGCAAGTGACTTTTATCGTGAAATATAACTAGAAGAAATCACATGGACGTCTTCACACGTGGAAGAACGATCGAAAAGCTGTAGGAGGAGCGTAGTTTAACCAGTGTACTGAAGAGTTCAGAATCAACAAAAGTGTCATTTCGCACGCGTGAAAAGCCTTCCAAACCGTAGATACAGTTGCTAAAAAGGTTGGTGGTGGCCGCCCTAGGAAAACAACTGCAGTGGATGACCTATATATGGTCCTGCAGGCGAAAAGAGCCCGATATCAGTCAGCAAGCGCCACTGCTCAACAGCTGTGTACAGCAACAGGGCGACAATTATCGCGGTTTACTGTGACGAGATGCCTTCACAAAGGTGGCTTTATCAGCCCTCCGTCCTGGACGCTGCACCCCTTGAAAGCTGGCCATCGGTGGCACCGTTTAGAGTACTGTAAGTTGCACAAAAACTGGACATCTCAATAATGGAGTCATGTCCTCTTTACAGATGAGAGTCGTTTCAGTGCCAAAAGTGATTCTCAAAGCCAGTTGATCCCATACTAAGGAACAACTGCTTGTTGTTCTTCTCCTTGAACAGATAATCATGTGTAGCTATGAGTTCAATAAAGGCTCTTTTTTTTGTTTGATTCCATACTATATGCATAGTATTCTTTTCTGAGCAACTATGCTTTCGTCATCGGTCACACATGCACACACCAGTGAGTGTGTATGTGTGTAATGTCAATGTGCGTGTGTGTAATATGTGTGTGTGTGATGATATTTTAAACTCTAATTTCAATTTAATAAATTTCCAAGTTTTTTTCCAAGGTTATCTTAATTTAGCCCATAGCAACTTCATTCTAAAATATTTTCTTATTTCCTGATCCAATTCCACTGTCTCTACTTAATTAATTCAAGAGAGCTTTGTAAAATTGCTAAATCGGTTAAAAGTCTAACTTTCCCACACTCCGCGTGAAGGGCTAGAAAAATGTCCAATAAGCACATTCTTTTTTAAAAGATTCGTGTGTTTTCCCTGCCTCTTCGGCGCGTGTAGCGAAAATCCCTATCGAAATCTCATAATATATTAGCACTGTAAAGAAATATTTTTCCTATCAATATCTCAGATTATATAAGACCAGGGATAAAATGTTCAAGAGCTTTTCCCTCATTTCTTTCGGCGTTGTGTGTGCGCTCGTTGCTTGTACATAATGCCTGCGTCTATAAGATGAAATAAAACGACGTCACGAAATCGAGAGTCTCTTCCCTGTCTTCGAAACTGCATTGTGCTTCACATAAAATAATGCTTACATATATATGTGTATGTACGTGCGTGCGTGTGTGTATTTGTAACTAGTCGCCTTTGACGACCAGCAGATTAGCCAGTATTAATGTTCGTTAAAAATTTCAATTAAATATTTTATGTAATTTTAATAGTTTTTTTTCTCTAAATACTTTCTAAGTCTCAAATTTTGATAACCATATAATTCACTTTTACAATTAAGTAGGCCTTAAGCCGTCCGTTCTGTTCACTGAACTACATATCACTCCAATTTCCTGTCGGCCCCCGTAAAATTTCAACTTTAAACTAAAGTGAAAATGCTTAAACTGCAATAAATATAAAAGCTTTTTTTAAAAAAACCACGCACGTCTTTTAAAAAATGTATATGGGAACAGAAAACAGAGTCGATCGGCATCGATGTGCACTACAAAATAATTTCATAATTTATATAATATCTCAAAGAATTATTCAACAAAAATTTCCCTGATTCATCATAAAATTCAGTTTTTAGTTTACTTTAAAAAGGATTTGAATAGAGTCAATAATAATATTTTATTTTGTTTCGATCTATAAATATACTTCAAAAAATTATTAAGCTTACATTTTAGACAATTTTTTGACCTAAGGAATCCTATTTTGTGAAATAGTGTTGACACTCCAACTTTTAAATAAATAAATGAATATTTCTATCTTCTGCAATCGAGTCGGACGGATTGATGAAGTTAAAATATTACAATTAACATTTTCACAATCTTAGACCAATCGCTCTTGAGAAACGCAGAGAGATGATAGGCATTCTTTGAGACGGTCGCTGAAATTGTATAAAATCGCTTGGTTTTATAGAATAATGATATTCAAATTTTGATAAATCAGTTAGTTTTAGTTGCTGCTTTTTTAAATTTAAAATATTAGCGTCCCAAGAATATTTTCTTAAATATGATTCAAAGGCAAAGGATCTATGTAAAAATTTAAGATTAGTAATTCATGAGTGCATTTATTGACTCAGATGACACAAAATATAATTATTTATTTCATTTCGACCATTTCGTCAGCAGTTTTATGTCAATTACAACAGAATTACAAAACGGCTGCTGGGCACTGGTTAGAGTGGTTAGCCTGTATATATTAAAACCATGTTTTCCTTAAATAAAACTATTTATTGAATAAACAGTACAGATATTATGAAAGAACATAGAAAACTTTATCTTACATTTGCTTCTTAGAAGTATCACATTTCATGTTTATTTCATTTCATACAGTCAGGTGCTGAAATTCACACTTTTATATGTATAATTTGCAATAATAGTTAACTTTTTATTAATTTAAGCTTTTTTTCATTGTGATGGCAACACGTTGATGAAAGCTCATTCCTTCCCTTTGAAGTGAATGTGTTTGTACAAATTAAATTTTATTCTTATTTTGCGCGAAATAAATTGCTGAAAATATGGTTAAATATTTCTTTTAAAAATTTCATTAAAAACAGAGACTTCATTTATAACTTAAAATATTGGTATCATTAGAAAGATAATCCTTTGAGCTTTAAAGCTTTGTGAGCTTCTTGATGAGCAAAACATTTTTGTGCATTAATATTTTCTAAAGTTATGCAGAATGAAAAAAAAATTATGCAAAAAAATGCAGAAATTTCATTCTATATTAATTTTTAATTTGAATTCTAATTAAAATTCTCATTAAAAATTCGAAAAAATCACTCCGAGGTGCACATTTCCGACCTTCAAGGTGTACATGTGTCAAATGTGGTAGCTCTGGGTGAAACGGTATGCCCTATAGAGTGCCAACACACACGCGCGCTCCTTCATTATACTAAGCATAGATGATAAAAAATCATTGCTTATTTTTTTGGAATTTGTTTTGCCACCGTTTCCAAAAAAATCAAAATGACTGTTTTTCAATTAAAAAATACATTCTATTTCGTGAAATATCTCAAATAAGGTGATTACATCCCACCTAGGAGTTGCAAAAATTCCTAATTTTATATGGGAAAAGTCGGGAAATCGGCTTTTATAAAGTCAGAAATAGCTGAACAGTTATGAGACAACAGAAGACAAAGACATTTTAAAACGAATAGTTAAATCTTGCAACAGAAAGTAGAGTTCTCATCTCAAAAAGAATGCTTCACCTCTAACTCGATTATTTTTTTCTTCTGAAATTTACATCGGCTGTATAGTTTTATATGACAGGCGGCAATCGTAAAGCCACCCAAACCAATTTTGATTCAGTGAAACGGCTGCTCTCCAAACCTGCCACATTCAGCAGACGAAAGAATAATGACGACTCGTTCTGTTACCTCCAACATAAACCGATCAAAAATCGACTACGGCTGATTCGAGATGTTACTTTCATCATCTCTACTACTTCCGTTTCTTATTGAAGCATCTTCAGCATTCATTCTACCCCCTCTCCTCCATTGAAGTTAGTTTTCTACTAGATTCGATGTCAGTGACCATCAAATCGTTGTTAATAACCAACTGTCTACTATGAGAAGTATTATGCACGAAGATCTCATGCACTTCTTTAAAAACAGTTGTTAATTTGGCGGGATAGGAGCCTGCCATCTTTACTTCCTATAATACAATAAATTATTCCAAATTCATTCCATTTATATATTTTCATTCATCGAAAGCCTGTCCCTGATCACCCCACAAAGGCTGTCAGGAATAATTGAGAAGTTTTCAGAAAAACATTTTGAAATGAATTGCCCGTACAGGATTCAGGGAGCGCAGAACTAAGCAAGCAATTTACCTAACAAACAATGGCTGCAGGGAATAAATATGGTATGCGAAAATAAAATTTCTGCTTTAGAAGCGCTTTCCCCAACTGATTGAAACAAAAATGCACTAGTAATCACAAAATCCCATATCAAATTTGATATATTTAAATCATTACATTTTAGAGTAGGCGTATTCACGTGTTTCTAACAGTACAGATCGGCAAATGATCAGTCCCTCGTTGGATTTCACACAAAATTTGATAGGTGTCTGCCTACACTACAGATGTCAAATCTGAAGTTTATCCTTCTTGCTCTTTCCATGTTGTAATTATCACATTAACTTATATTCGAACCTCTGGACAGACAGACTACCTCAGAACGGATTTTGTTAAAACTTGGTAAACATCTACAGATTTTGTATAAAGACCGTACACCAAATTTCATCCGTCTAACTCAAAGCGTTTTTGAGTGATCTCTGAGACAGATAGACAGGCGGACATTTTCCAAAGATGTGCTTCACGAACTCAGGGAGGTATAAAATTTAAGAAATTCGCCAAAATAACGAGTCGGATATTTTTTTTTCACGATAACATTACTTTTTCTATACTACGTACACGATAAAATAAAAAGAAGAAAAGTATTTATCATCTTCCTCTAAAATGCCTTAAAAAAAGGCAAATATTTCCTCAACTCTCTAAGTTTTCACCGACACATACTGCAATCACTCCTTGTCCCAATTACTATCACAGACATAAAACATTTAATTAAGTTTTTTTCTTTTCTTTTCAACACTATTGCGACTGCGAATGCCAACATTTAGTTAAAACTTTGGCGAATAAATTAACAGCATTGCTTTGATCAGTCTTGTATAATTTATTAAAGAAATAAATTGTTTAGCCTTAACTAAAATGTTAAGACCCAATAATTTTCAAGGAAGAATAACAATACATATTATTACGAATACGTAATGTTGCTTCTATGCGCAGTAAGTTTTTTCGGAGAGGGGGGTGGAGAAAGGAAGATATTTCTAATGGATATCGAATGGGTTCCTCCGGCCTTGGCGAAAAAAATGAAAAAGAATCTTCGTGAATCTTGATAATTCTTTTAGGACTCGAGTTTCGACGTTTGTTTTAGAATATTCGATGCTCTGTCATAGAGTCTATAAAAGCACCAGAAACGGAGTCAAAGGGGCAGTTGAGTGAAGTTTTTTGAAATGTTAATTTTCTCCGAGTTCTATCTGAGCGCATTGATCTGTTGCATTTTTCTTAGTACCGATTTACTGTTTGCATGCTGCTGTTTACTGTAAGTGCTGTTTTGTGTATACTCCGTCTGAGTTTTGTTACTATGTTAAAAGCTTTACTTCATTTTTATCCTACAATCCACGGACAGATCGGATTTTTCCGTAATAAATGTTTATTTTACAATACAGAAACTTTGTACACTATGAAAATTATATCGTTAGTTTTAATAATAGGATTCCCGAAGTCTTGCCCATTTATTGTAAGTTAGGGGAATAACTGGAAACAAGCATTTACAAAAGATTTAAAACGTTTTCCCCATAATAACAATATTTATCCATTTATTTTTTTGTTTCCTTAATTTCAATCATCTTCCTTACTGTCTAATTAGATGTTACTAGAAAACGCGTTCGGTTTTGGGATGTGCAGTTTTTTCCAGGAGTCTAAAATTCCTATAAGACTTGCTACGTTTTTTTATTGCTGGCAATTATTATAAAATGTACGAATGAATCAATAATAGCTCATAAGTTTAAAAGTGCAACAGTTCGGTGTGTGAGTGTCGATGGAGCAAGCCAAATAAAAGGTTCACATCAGAAATTAATTCAAATGCAATTAAAAATTTCATAACTTTTTAAAATGAAAAATCAGGAATGTACATGGTCAACAACAAAGAATTAAGACATTTAACACAAACTATCAATTTGCACTAATAAATAATTAATCAGTTAAAAAAAAAACAGATAAAAAAATCAATTCATGAAATTATTTTTTCTGACTCAATCCGATTGAGGATTCGTATCATTTGGAAACGAACAGGTGTAAGATCCGAGACCCCTGGCAGAAGAACCCATTCGTTGATGATTTTTTTTCCCCTGCAGTCAAGGCGACCGCGAAATATCACTGAGGAATCTCCAAAAATAGAAACTACAGATGACGCAAGGCGCTTGTCTGTCTCTCTACCCCAGACGCGTAACCCCGTTTTCGTTCGGAAAAATCCTTTTGTCTGGACGCGTTTTCCCTAACAGAGATGTCAACGCTCCGAATCGCTTTCGCATCTAGAAGGTAACTCACCTTGTTCTGTTCCGAAGGGCTTCCGTTTCGGAAAAGAGTTGCCGCCACAAGATGCACCATCATTGACGCTCTTTGCAACTGTCTGGTCAGCAGGCAGGCTCGTAAAGCGAGCAAAAGAGGAAGGTGTGGGCAACTGGAAGCAACATATCTGATACCTCCCTCATTCAGGCTATTTTTGATTTTTTCAAAACGGCCATAATCAATTTTATATCGAATTTAATTTAACACTTGTCGGATTGCCCTTGAAGGCCTCAAAACGAGGGCTTCATAAACTAGTGAATGGCTAGTTTAAATCGTCTCGGACCAAACTGTACACATAAGTAAGAAAACGACACGCTCGTTGAAAAGATAAAAGAGAAATTGAGCGTAGTTATTTTTAATGTGTTAGTGAAATGTTTTCAATAAAAATAGATTTTTGCGCCTCCTATTATTAAAACGTCCAGTGGAAGAATTCGGATGCACTGTTTTCATAAGCTTTAATGCTAATCGATCCAGAGATCAGCACGGAATCTTTGTCACAAGAATCGTCAGTCTGGACGGCTACCAAATGAACGGAGTTTTAATTCATCGGGAAACCAACCCATCACCATCTTAGCTCAAAACATTTAACGAGTTACTTCGGTAACCACGTGACAGTTTTCTCATTTTGTCGTCAGTCTTTTGTAAAACATAATCTAGATATCTGATTGTAAAGGAATCCGAGCCATTTAACCCATTCAGTAGTAGTCTTTTTTAGAAAACATTGCATATTTTTACTGGTTTATATTTTAGGTATGAACGTACTAATGTTTAAAAGTTGCCTTTCTATCTGACGTATTCAATATCTGCAATATAACAAAAATTATAAACAGCATGAGACTCGCACATTATATATAATTTCTTTTTTTTTTTTATCCTTTTCATTCTTATTTTTCTTTCATGTTCATTTAAATATCCATTCATCTCGGCTTACAATATTCAAAATGACTGTTTTTTCGATTCAACTACGCATGATGCAATATTGAAAATTGCGATTTATGTAAATATTCAAAACTATATTCTGCATGATTCACTGCATTTTATAGCGCTTCAAAATTAAAAAGATTTTAACAATGTCCAATTCAATTTTTCTCTAATCCTAATCATTTTTAAAAAATAGTTATCAGTATAAATTACAATATCGATTTAATGACTAGTTTTACACTCATCATCCATGCGATGATATTAAATGTATTGTTTGTAAATAACATCATCGTTGTTATGCAGTATGCAGCACATTTCAAAAAATAAAGAGTGATGAATCAAGTCTAAAACATTATTATTTTATGATGCCTTGAATCGGAATCTTGAAACTTTTTGTGATGCCTATTCACTCGCTACGATTCAATGTGCTTCGAGCGTCCCGAACACAGGGCGATGACACTCATTTCTAAGATCAAGTGAGCAAACAATGTGCACGAATCGGACATTTTCCTAAAACACTTCATCCATGCACATCTGAAAAGTTAGGACCACAAAACATAATTCCAAAAATCAGAATATTTGGAAAAAAATGGATTGATTACTGGTTTGGAAAACAACATTAAGAAGAAATATTTTCGATATTCAACAATAAAATACAATATATTGTAGTTTGCCATGACCGAAAGACATTTCAATTCAAAGCTGTAAGAAAAGATACCATTTTAACCATTCCAGTGAGCTTTTACACAATAGGTTTTTTTTTTTCAGTTAAAAATGCTCACAGATTGATAGTTAGCAGTAGTATTACTGTGAAAAAAAATGGAGAGATTTCTAATCAAAAGGATTTTGCACAAAGTCTCCGTAACGAAGCAGATGCAGTTATCACAAAAGCAACTTCCAACAAGTGTCTTTTAAAAGGAAGATGTTTCAGTCGAGACGGCGGCGAACATTTTTAAATTTAGGTCGAGTCACCCACACGGACAAAAAAAAAAAAAAAAAAGTCACGACCCATTTGTAGCGGGCACTTTGTCTTTTCAGTAAATTTCTATCAAGATCTTTCTTTCCCCTCCCGAATGTTAAAAGAATGTGCTTCAACCGTAAATCTCCCGCAGAAAGGCCAGCCTTTTGTGCGTCTCTTTTGATTCTGAGTATAATTAGCTGTCTTCCAGTTTACGCCGCCTGAACGAAGTTTACTTCAATTGAATGAGCCGCGAGCTCCGAATCCTACTGATTGTCTTTCCACTCCATTTCATGGTAGAGATGGACGGTTGGTCCCGAAGAGGAGCTGCAACAAGGAAGGATGAAACGAGCATAATGTTCGGTAAATGAAGGAAAATTTCACCGTTATCTACATCTCTGTATAAAAGAAGAAATTTTTTTTTAAAAAAATAGCCTTTTCAATTCGTAGCAGCACCATTAAAATCCTCAAGTGATGAAAAACCAGTCGGTTTAATTTTCATTCGTTATCGTATAAAGCACTTGTTATTTTTTCAGCCTGGATGATACACATTATTTCATAATTACTATTAGGCTATAAGAAAATTTTAATATTATTTTTTTTCAGTAGCAGATAAATAAAGAGATTTGTTAACAAATGTGTTAAATCAGTTTTTAAAAGAATGCAAATAAGTTGTCGCCATTTTTACGTAGATCAGACACTACTTTGTAAAAACTTTCGGTCAAAGGCTATTTTAGTGAAACTGTGTGGCAACACTTCAGACATTTAACTTTATCGTGTGGCGCAACGGCTTTCACGGGGCAATTTTAGTTTTTCTGATAACGAATCACAAACATGAATCGGCAGCTGCAAGTAGCGTCCAAATTGGAAATACGTGCAATGAATCGTTCTTTGAGGACAAACAGGTGTAACTGCACTGAAACTCACAAGTGTATGGTGAAAATGCAACGTCAAGTCAAGCTATCGCGAAGTGGCTCAACAGGTTTGTGAATGGAACATACAGATATTGATGACACTGATCGCGACGGAAGACCGTCAACCGCAACAAATTCTGAAATTTCTGCTCATGTGAATGAATGCATTTTCGCAAACAGATGCATAACAATAGAGGAAATCACATAAGAAATGGATATTTCTCATGGAAGTGTACATAAAATGACTGTAGATAGGCTGAAATTTCATAAAGTTTACACTCGATGGCCGCCTCGTCTATTACGGTGGAACATAAAGGGAAGCGTTTTGAAGGTGCCTTTAATTTCCTCTACATAAACAAAAGGAAGGAAATGGGTTTGGACAAAATTGTGACCGGACATTAGACTTTGATTCACCACTTCTCGCCCAGAACGAAATACAACTTCCTCGAAAGAAAACATTCCTCTCTCCCGATTCGAAAAACGTGTCGAATTGTCCCATCTGCGGGAAAGGTGGTGATGACGCTGTTTTCCGACAGGGAAAGTTTGACGCAAACAGGGTTCATGCCGAAGAGTGCCACAATCAATACATCTTCTCATTGTAAAACACTAAAGCGATTGTGACAATCACTTAAAAATCGATGACCAGCAAACTGTCGAAAGGTATTGTGTTCCAGGATATCGATGCAAAACTGAATTCAGCAATACAAACGTGCGGACTTATGAAAAAACTTAGGTGGGAAGTGTGGAATCACCCTCCTAACAGCCCAAACTTTTAACATTATGACTTCCATGTTTTTGGTCCCATGAAAAAAGAACTTTCAAAGCGATGATACCACTCAGATGACGAGGTGAAAGCTACAACTCTAAAATGGTAGTCGGCATTGGACGGAAGGCATCGAAGAACTTGAACCACACCTTGACAAATGCTTTAAAAAATAGAGATATATTACGCTAAAAAATAGATTTTCAATGAAATTTTAAGATACAAATAAAGTTATTGTAAAATGCCTATCCTAATTTATTTTCTAAAGCAATGCAACTAATTTTTTGACTGGCCCTCGTTTTAAATAAGTAGATGTAGGTAGCAATATTTCAAGATAAAGTTATCAACCGAACTTATATCATTATTATAGTATGCAAACATAACTTCAAGCTTATTTCTCCTTCCTCTAAGAAGAATAAAGGATTCCAAAATTATATTGGGGTGATATTGTTGATAGAAATATGAAATATCTCCATTATTTCATATACAAAATTTTATGAAAACATCGAAGGAAAATCTATTCTTATAAATTCTATAATAATGTAGCATATACTCTTGATGTGCGGTGATACATTTTCCCGAAGAATCTGGTAGCAAAAGTGTTAAAATAATAATAATAGGTTTTTTTTTTTAACAATTTCATTTCCCTTTCTCTTAGCATTTTCCACGAAGAGGTATCTAATCCATTTCACGCAACTCAAACTGCATGATTTTGCTGCCTGTTCTCCAAAACAAGCGGCATCGGTCTCTTGTAGATTCCCGCGACATGCATTCGACATACCTTTCACTTTTGTGTGCTTTTCACCTATAGCCTCTCACGTGAGTCAGTTGGAACCCATCTCCTTGCAGCTGATGCCTCTACCCCTTGGATTAAGTTAGGCGAGTACTCTTTTTTGGAGCATTGGGTGTTAACCTAAGCTAATGTGGCGCCGGCTACGATTTTTTCACTTTTTATTACGATACACATCCGGGGTCAAGCGGTTAGGGTTAAACCACCCACTCACGAAACAAATAAAGGTTTTCCGATTTCTCTAGGGTCGTTTATTCTTAGGGTAGTTTGAACTGCACATTTAATGAGAAGTTATATTCAGGAAACAGTTTACAGTAGCAATTTTTTGATTATAGAACTCCCGGAAGCTTTTTAAAAGTATTTCGATTAAATCGTTTCAGAGCCACTTCCACAGCGTTCAAAATATTATTGAGACCTCTCAGCAGAAAGGCTGAATGAATTTTCAGTGGTGCTGGCATTGGATTCCGTCGAGACATACAGTGTCCAACTGAAAGAAAAAGGGGGGGGGAGCGAAAAAGATAAGTTTTGGTGAAGTTAGTTCAATTGTAAATAGCAAATACAAGCGTAATGATCGTACCCATACATAAAATAAAAATACATAAAATAGCAAAAAATAAAAAATACATAAAATAATAATACATAAAAAAAAATTCCAATAGAATGTAGGAACAAACCAGAAAAAAAAAATCAAATATATTAAAGCGCTATTAACAGTCTTCATAAATCTATAGCGAAGAACATTACTTTGATTACGTGACTTCTATTCACTTTATTTCTGCGAAATATTACAGTTTTTCCCTCGTTATAGTTAAAATACGCAATTCAATAACCATAGATCAAGGAACTGGGAAAGCGTAGATTCAATACAATCTGATGCAAAAATGATTTCAATACAAATCCGCAATTACTCTAGAGAAGCAGCCAATAAGGATACGAAACGTTTCCATACAAATAAAGAACGCATGAAGTGCTGTGGGAAACACAAGCATTTCGGCTTCTTTAAAACGGTTCGAAGGTACATCCAATGAAAATAGCGGTATGAACTCTCAGTGATCTAGAGACATTAGACACAACTGTTCTCTGTCAGTTTAGTAGAGTTCTCAGAAGTACGTAGCTGCGTACGTAGCATTACATAGGAACCTTTTCGGTTCACGTGCAATTTACAACAATAGTAATTATATATATATGTCATTGAAAAAATTTGTAATTTATTAGAAATCGATATAATTTTTTTAGGACGGGTTTTAAAATTTTGTTCAGAATCATAATCGAATCCCCGAGACTGGCAAAATAAGAGAGTCGTTTGCGTTATTTTGCAAACTCTATCGAAAGAAAATATGTAACACACGAGAAAAAACAAGCATCACACAGAATGTCTTCTCCAAATGACGAAAATGCATAAAGAAACGGACCAAAAAACATTATTCTCCCCCTCCCCCATAAGTAAGCGGCAATTTTCTCTCTCTGACTTAAGCATTTGAATTTCCAAAAGAAATACCTAAATTCTTTTTACTGATTGCATACACCTTCCTCTTATCACACACGCTGCGGAAATCAACTATTTCAAACCGCCCGCGAACTTTGCGGTCTTCCTGCATATGAGTGATACAACCCCTTGCCGCTAAAAACACTAAAAATTACAAATACAAATGTTTTGCAGACAAGGAAAACAAAATGTCAAGATATAATGCATACATTATATCTTATTTAATAGTTGCTTTCATCTCTTCGTGAATATTACTTTAAATTAAATTATTCTAATCTAGAGAAATAATACCAAAACTTTTTGAATAAGAATTTCGAGGAATAATTTGAATTCTATTAAAAAATTTCTACTATAATAAATATTTTTAAAAAGCAAAAATAAATATTTTCTTTAAATGCTTTTATCGGCGCATCAAAAGAGAGAAAGCGTATTCGTATCAAAAATCTGGACATTTTCACTTTTCTAAATAGTAAAAGTGCAGTTAGTAAACCCTCAGAAAACTAAAAACATAATCAGATTCTTAAGCATTATAATATATTGAATATTTAGGATTTTTTACTTTATGTAATGTTTCCTGTATATTCTACTGTTGACTTACGCATTTAAAACAGCTTCGGATTTTAGATTTTTTTTAAATTCTGGTTTGAAATATAAATATAAACGGTCTTAAAACGGTTTTTTATTTTATTTATTTCATTGTGTAATTTTGTACTATCCGCCTTTGGAGGCTAGCTGGTTGGCATGGAATAGTGTTTGTGTTTCCATTCAGTTAAAGCTATTACGTCCAACTTGATGCTCATAACTCTCCCAAGGGAAAAAACAAACAATTAAAACACTAAAGCCGAGTTATTTCAATAATATTAAACATGTTTTATTCATATGAAGAGATGTCCATGACACGATAATGCTAGTGAAAACGTAATCTTCGAAATTTCGATAAACTATAACTTTAGTTTTTGTAAATTGCACGGGCATAAAACAGAGTTCTTCTTAAGCTTACAGCACTGAAAAAAAAATGACTTTATTAAATATTTGATGAGACAATTTAAACGGCTTCAATGTAACAGTGCAATCTATTGTTGAAAATAAGGCAAACAAGATATGATTTTAAATATTTCCAACATTCAGGGAAACTTTGTATGATCATCAACTGGTATCAATAAAGTGGCAATTTTTTAAACTTTTGAAATAGTATAAAATTCATATCTGTGGAATAATATTTTCGGAAGTTATTACGGAAAATGCCATAATTTCTTTTAATTTATTAATTAAAAATTTGAATTAAAATTTCCAAAAATTCAAAATTTTAAATTTTTCATTTTCATTCCGCAATATATATATATGCCAGATTAGGGTTTGACGGTTTTTTTTAAACCCGGTTTTAAAAAAACAGTTTTTTAAAGAAAAATTGTCACATTTCAAAACCGGTTTTTAAATTAAAAAGAACCGGTTTTCCTGAAAGCTTGGATTTTTCTCATCTTCAAATATATAACCAAATATTTTGAATTTTATCTGCTGGGACCGATTCGTCTAGTAGCTGAAGGCTTAAGACAACGAGATGCCAATTTATTAACAAGATATTTGAATTTCTGTTAAATGAACTAAAAAATTTAAACATTGAAACAAGTATGAAATTATTATATGCTTTAGCAGAATGAATTCAAGAAAGAAGACAAGTAGAATTAGCAGCCTTTTGTTATATTTGCAAAATCCACAAAACATTTCTAGTTCAGCGAAGAAAACTCAATATAATACATTATGCCATGTCACCAAATGATTTCACGCTTTTTGTCGACAGATGAAAGCAGAAATCGAACATTTCCTTAAATCAAAAGAATGCCCAAACCTTTGTCAGGATTCACACACAATCAGGTGCAGTCTTGAAGGCAAATCACTTTTCTAAATCAACCGATTTACTTGAAATTCACATTCGCATTCCAAACAGCGACATAAAATTTCATGAGTGAAAAAAAGTTACCAAATTCTTAAGAATAAATATTCTAATTTGTATAGAATCCATCCATTTAAGATCCTACTCCAAATCACTAATATTCTCATTATATATATATATATATATATATATATATATATATATATATACTTTGCTTTTATTTATATTTTACTAGCCGCCTTTCGCGACCAGCCGGTTCGCCCGTATTACCGCTCGCTACAATTTTCAATTAAATATTTTAAGTAACTGGTCTCTTAATAGATTCTCAAACAAAACATTTTTAATCTTCAAATTTTGATAGTCATACCAAACTTATACTGTTGCTTAGATCGTTTCGTTCAATTTACTATATATATTTTGCTAATTTATTTCCGGTAAAACTTCAACTTTAATTTAAAATGGAAATGATGAAATTGCAATTAAAATAAAGATATTTTTTAATAAAACCAAGCTTTTTATTTTATTTATCATCTTTATTGTTATTTATTATTATTATTATTATATATGAGTATTGTAAACAGAATTGCTCGGTATTTAAGTATTATGTGAACTACGAAACATTTTTCATAATTTATGTAATATCTCAAACAATTCCAAAGGATTGAAATGAAATCAATAATAATATTTTGTTCCGGCCTATAAATATATTTCAAAAATTATGAAGTCTAAATTTAATGCAGTAAGGTATCATATTCTGAGAAATATTCTGGACACACCAAATTTTAAATAAATGAATGAATGTTTCTATTTTCCACGATCGCCTAAGACTTATTTATGAAGTTTTGAATGTTAAAAATTCAGAAAAACTCAACATTTTCATAATCTTAGGCCAATTAATCTTGAAACCTGCGCACTAATTGTCGTATTTTCTTTGAAACGATCGATGGAAAATGTAAAATTATCCTTTTTTTATTGAATAGTGATATTCAAATTTTCATAAATCAGTCAGTTTAAGTGATTGATTTATTTGATTGGAAATTAACTCTTTTTATTAAAAATTTTAGTGCTTCAAGAACATTTTGTTCATCGTGATTTCCACAGCAGAAGCTTTATGTAAAATCAAAAATTCGTTATTTATTAGAGCATTTATTGAATCAAGTTACATAAAATATAATCATTTTCCATTTAGACCATTTTAGCAGATGTGTGTCTTACTGAAGGTTTACTGTGTGGCTCTGATTTGAATGGATGTCCTGTTCATATTAAACAAAACTTGCCTTAAAATAAAACTGATTTATTGGATTAATAATATAGAGAGTGTAAAAGATCATAAAATAATTTTTCTTGAATTTATTTTTAGAAAAAATAATATTTCATATTTGTTTCATTTCCTACAGACACGTGCCGAAAATTATATTTTTGCAAATTTCATTTCCAAAAAGATTTAATTTATTTTTAATTGGTGCTTTAATCAATGTGATGGCAACACTTTGAAAAATGCTAATTTTTATTTTTATTTTGTACGAAAAAAATTGTTGAAAAATATAGTTAAAATATTTCTTTAAAAATTCATTAAAAATAGAAATTTAACTTTAAGATTAAAACATTAGTATCAATAAATTTTTGATCTTTAACTTCATGTAAAAATCTTTTTTGTGCGGTAATATTTTCGGAAGTTATAGCAGAAACACGCCAAAATTTCGCTTAATTTTTAAATAAATACAATTCTAATTAAAAATTCGAAAAAATAACCCCCAGGTGCACATTCCCGGCCTCCAAGGTATACACGTGCCAAATTTGGTTGCTGTAGGTTGAATGGTCTGGCCTGTAGAGCGCCAACACACACACACACATTGAGCTTTATTATAAGTAAATAGATTACTTTTTTTTACCTCAAATATTTTTTTTCCTTCAAAAATAGTACAAAAACAAAGCCATAAAAACAAGAAATTCCGAATGAAATACTCTACCTCAATTGGAATTTTAATAGCATTTATATTTTAACTTTCAATGAATATCGTTTCTTGTATTTCCATTAGAATATTAATGTCGTTATAACATTATTCGATTTCACAGAAAAATATTTAGTATACTAATAAAAGCACGTTTAAAATCTTTTTATCCTCATTATTTCTACTTTTTTTCCTTTGGTGTACTATAAAATTCATGGGTATATATAACACAAAATTTAAAAATTAACATTTCCCAAATTATTTTCTACAAGGATACAACTTTTGTGAAATTGACTCTTTGCTACAATAATATATTAATTGATATCTAAAAGAATTCAGAATTATTATTGAAGAACTGAGTGACAATCGATGACTAAATTTCAACTTGAGAAACATGAAAATCCGAAATGAAATAAAAACGCTTCGTTTTAAAAATCGGGTATAATAATCATTTAAAACCAGCGACAGTGGTCCCTAAAAAACTTTCTTCAATAAAAATATCCTAAAGAGTGCCTTGCAAGGCCTTAACGTTACGAAACATTGACCTTTGACGTGAATGTAGTATTTTTGCTGAATCTACCGTGTGACTTACGTCAACGTTTTGGGTGATCGCATGCAGTTAAGAGTGTCCTAAAACCGAATTTGCATATTAGAAGCGCTTTTCCAGAAACATTGACACAGAACTGCACTTGTAGTTCTAAAATCCCATACCAAATTGGATATATTTAAATCACCGCGTTTCAGAGTGCATACGTTTCTGAGAAAAGCAGACCGACAGACGGCGAACCCTCGTCAGATTCGGCTCAGCCTGTCTTAAATTTGCATGCTCGATTTTATCTCTCGCCCTCCGTTTTGTAGTCGTCCTGCCAACGAGCAGTTGAACAGACTTCCTGCTCAAAATCTGATAGAAATCTACAAATTTGGTGTAAAGAACCAAATTTCAGTCGTCAATCTCAAACCGTTTCTATTTTTTGTCACAGACGGAGAGACATTTCCCAAAAATGTGTTTTTCGAACTCAGGAAAATATAAAATGTGGGGCTTTGTCAAAATCTTGAGTTCATTTTTTACCATTAGATATTTTCTCTGATCTCCGCATACCAGAAAGTAAAAATTAGTCTCTGCATACATCATTTTCTATTTTGTTATAAACACAGCGAATTGACGCCATTGACGAATTTTGTTCTTCCCATCTGCAGCATCCTCTATCTTTGTTGCACCCATTAAGAAATAATTCTTATCAAGTACTCCTGAATTTCTCGGTGATTTTCATTCCTGAGACTGGATTTAAAAAACGGTGTTTTTCAGTAATTAAATTTGAAATCCAATCACACGCGATCTTCATAATACACACTTAACAAAAATTTAATTTGGTTCACTGTGCCAAATCAGGCCCTCGATACCAGTAGTTCGCTCATTTTTAACTGTCAAAGTTTAAATATTATAGTTACATTAGTTCAAATCTTAAAATTAATCTAAATATAAAAGTTTTATTTAATTTTTAAAAATGAAGCATGTTAAGCGACATTTGGCACCTTCATATGGAAAGTGAATCCCTTTTTTTGCTGACTAATTTTGGCTGAAATTGTTTAATATTTTGTCAAGAATTTAATTTATTGCATTGAAGTCAAATGCCTAACTTCAATATAATAAATCATTTATTAGCATATTTCAAGTTATTAGTCTGAAAGATATTCAATCGATCCAAACAGGAATTTTTTCTTGAAAATTATTAGCTTGAGGTTTAACTCTATAACATGCAACATATAACTGACCGTGAGGAAGGAAGGAAGGAAGGAAGTTTACCGGCAGGTTTAAGAAATTGTATTTCAGTTATATGAGCAGTTGTTGCGTAATCTGGAAGTTGAAGCGGTTCATCATTTCGTATGAGGAGAATATAAAAAGAAAGATTTAAGTGTTACCTGCAAGCATAAACCTACTAACGCACAGTTTCATTATAAATTTGGGAGATCTAATCTCCTGGTGGACAAACCGATTTTTAGATACACCTGGTGAGCGGTGGCGCTCTAACTGGATCGAAGAATTCAAAAATTTTAAAAGAAAACCCCTTCTTTTATCCCTCGACAGATGCGTATGGAATTCTCCGGCAGCTCTTTGAGGATAATTTTTACTGAATATTTCCTTCTCGAATTCACAAACTTATTGACGTTTCTGGAAACACATTTCACATTAATTCTTTCAAAGAGGTTGCTGATAAACAAAAGTAGAAGTAAGATAAAAATTAAATTTGATATGAAAAACGAAATTTGATTTTTCCGGGCTAAATAATTGTTTTGCAATATTTTCGGAGGAATGTCACAAAGTACGACACTCTTTACACAAATACTTCAAATGGTGAGCCTAAAAACGTCGTTTGCCTGAAAGCTGCAGTAATTAATGAGGGTTCTAAAATCTCGTAAACAGTTAAAAATAAGAATTTAATAACTGTACAACCTGAAAGTGCATGTGTGTTTTAATGTATAAATGGAGGCGGAGGCATAGGTACAATGACTCGTAAGTAACTTCCATTTTTTATATGTGATGAAAGTTTTAGTTTTAATGTGTGTGCGTGACTGCAAAGCTTCATTCTTTTCTTACGTGCTTTTCATTGCAATGTTAATAAGGACAGTCATTTAACACTAGATTTACCAGACCAGTCATTTTGACTGGTCGTACAACTTCAATTCAAAATTCCTGCTACATTAAACATTTGCTTTCCAAAATGATGTTATGACTTTTGTAGCTATAAATAGAGAATACATTTTATGAACTTAATTTCACTTTATATATGTTAGAAACAAATATATTTTTTTGTTATAACTATTTATACCAGTACCAGTCAAAATGACTGGTGAATGTTTCTATGAAGGAATCATGAGACCGTGGAAATACAAATAGTGCCCATACGTCTTTTGTTCAATACTTTATCGTTATCGAGCCGATTTAGGTGATTACGGTGTCTTTAGGATTTTTTTACGAGTACTTAGTCCAAGTGATCTCCAAACATAATCATTCATTTTTACCCATACAGATAAGAAGGTAAGAAACATTTATGTGTATTTGAATATATTCAAAAATATATTCTTCGGCAAGTAGCCTGCCTGCATATCGTCAGCCCCTGAAAATGTCAAAACGAATAAAAGTTTCTACATATTTAGAAAATGCAACCAGCATACCTCAGGATTGTTCAGATGTGGAAAGTGAATTATATGATAGCGACGGTGAATTATTAGATACACAAATTGATCCACAAGGCAATGATGAAAACAGTGCTATTATCTTGAGTAGTGATGAGGAAGTTCCTGATGAAGACAATATAGATCAAAACAAAAAAAAGTCTATGCGGAAAGTGTACAAGTAACAGAATCTTCATATGTAGAAATTGTGAGCCTATAAAAAATTAAATGTTTTGTTATTTGAAGATGTCCATAAATCCATTTTTGTATAAAAATTAATATTGTTAAACCCTTTTCACCATTTTTTAAGAATGAATAAAGACTGGAAATCACGATGAGCATTTTTTCTTATACACCAGTCATATTGACTGGTTATGGTAGAAATGGATATATTTAAATGGCTGGTAAATCTAGTGTTAAAATAATTTTCTTTAGAACTGTTTAAAAGTGAGCCAGTTTAAAGTCCAGTTTCAAAATCCGCACATTTGAACCTCCTCTTCCTGAAGCACGGAGAAAGGACACCCGAGCCAGATTATCTTGGCACCACACGACAGGAAGGAATAGAGCCCCGAGGACGAGATATGCTGCCGAAAACCACGAAAGGCTAGCATACAGACAAAACTGGAACACAACAGACGACACGGCAGCATTTTCATCACGTACATTAAGAATA